>JAOUZG010038029.1:1920658-1947848 GCA_026289955.1 Argiope argentata | reverse complement strand
GCGAAAATCTTCATATTTTACCAATCCAGCTACTGCCTATTAATTTCGATTGTCATTGTAAACTGCAAAAACTCTATTTAAAGTAATAAAAAGAAATTAAATTTAATGAAGGAATTAATATTTGAAAAAACTGTATTAACATCGAGTATCATCCACTATTAGTTTTAAAAAATTTACCTGAACTGGAGTGGATGAATAAAAAATATTTTATTTACGATTGAAAATTTGAAGATATATAAATATATATATATATAGGATGAAAGTGAACTAAAAGAAAGAATTGAACAATTAATGAATTTATTTAAAATTTAACATTGACCAGCATATAATTAAAGTCAATACATCACTGCAACCAGCTTGAAATAGTGTTGCATAATGTAGGATTAGCTTTCAGCCGCCCGGAAACCGTAGAATATCTGGAGCAGTACCGGCGTTGCTGAAGCAGATGAAGCAGTCTATCGCCTTCAGAGAGATTTTTCCAGTTCATTTCAACATGAATAATCTCTAGAAGTAACTGCTTCCACTTATCCTGAGAAGTATTTCCTTCCTAACGAAAAATCAAATTTACTGCCAAACTATTCCAGCAACTAGCACGTTATATTTTTAAAAGAAACGTTCTTTCTTTTAAAATTCAATATTTCGAACTTTTATCCAAACCAACAAAGTCTTAACACAAAAATAAGAACAATGGGGCTTTTATAAAAAAGCCAAAAACCTCTTCTCAGAAATTGACTCTTTGACGTACTCGTGGACAGCAAACATTTTGGACGAGCTGCAAAAACAGACGATGATTTTTGAAATTTATTGGCAGCGGATATCAGCAAAGAGTCCTATTTCTAATTCAAATTGTATTTTATTTATCGGAAAATTTTCAATATACAAAACAAAATATAATTATTCAATACACTTCTAAGAAATTTTACAATGATACTCCAAAATGATGCGACATGTTGGATCGAAGATAAGCACGTCAGTTTGAGATGTAACTTCGCACATAAATGCATCATATATTATGATTAATTGGAAATATTTTTATATAAACTCTATTTTTCACAAAAATATGCTATGTAGAATGAATCTTCAAATAGATCGAAGCCAAATTGTGCATATCAAAATAAAAATGTGATACAAAACGAAGCCTTTTGATGTCGTTGACTCCATAAAATCCAATGAGCTAATAAGACAACTGAAAGATTCTTGCACCTTTCTTCCTTTTATAAGTCTATCTTCTAAAGAATATTCAACCCTTTTGCAAATGAGTCGAGACTTTCTGTCTAGTTTGCGATATGCTTTTTATGTATCTGGATCTTTAGAGGTGAAATTTAATAATACCAATTATAACCTCTAACAACTTATTAACATAATTTTATGAAGTGTAACTGCTTGGAATAATTTGCACCTTCCTTTAACACATACTCAACGAATTCCTGGCGTTGCTCGCGATTTGTCTTTGAAGTGAAGGGACACATTTTTAAATTTATTATTTGCTTTTATTTCAGAATTTCGAATTTGCAGCGTATTTCAAAATGAGTTCGGTTTAGTTTAGTTATATTAACGTCCCATTTTTAAGCAACATTAGATCTATTTTGGGACGGATCTCGTCATTTTGAAACGCGGTCAGATGACGAGGTTGAAACTTAAGACGGCACTGCCCTCTGCACACCACACCAGCGGAAGGAAGTTTGGTCTGACGGATTCAACATGCAACCCCCCCCTACACTACGGTTCTTTGGGGAAATCGGGTCTCGAACCTGATTATTAGACCACCGCGGACACCACCAAGATAAGAAATATTCGGAAAAAATTATGGAATCCTACAACTTCAAATTCATAAAAGTCGAGGTATTACTGTTGTTTAAAATAAGTAGCATTTCGATCGCTTACAATATATATATATATATATATATATATATATATATATATACAAGTTGACAAGAAATAAAACACCCCTACTCTGACCTCCATGGATATCGAACTACTCAGTGTAAAGGCTCAAAATTTTGTACACATACTATTCAAAATATGGGGAAACGGATTTCACGAAAAAAAAATTAGTTCCTGAAATCACCGATAGGTGGCGCTGCACAACTGGAACTATGATCAAAAGACACAAATAATAATAAAAATTAAAATGTTTATGCGGAATGGAATGCTTCCATGCTTCCTTTTTAATTTTTCTGCCCCTTATGGAAAATAAAAATAGTAAAGAAGCTAGAACTCCCGTTGTAACTGCAATTTCATACTGTAACCAGAAAAATTTGCATAAAGCATGGTTAGAAGCCATGTTAAAAGGTGAGGAATGTCTTTCTTATTAGTGATGGCTGTCACGCTGCCAGAACGCGCTTTGCTTGTGAAGTTGTTTTACGAGAATAAAGGAAATGCTCCAGCAGCACTTCGAGAGTTTCGCCGACTTAAGGATTTGCGTAAGGGACCATTGCTTCCACAAGCTCTCAGGAGAATGATCGCTCGATTCGAGGAAACTGGACATCTTGGAGTTCAGCCTGGTCGAGGACGCAAACCGGTTCGTTCAGATGTCGTTGAAGATGTTGCCACCGGTATTGTTGAACAGTCAATGGATAATGTTTTAGGCTGCAGTAGTGCACGTGCAGTGTCACGACACTTGGGTGTTCCCTATAGCACAGTGTGGAACGTACTCAGAAAAATGGTACATTGTTTCCCGTACAAAATCCGCCCTAATCAACAATTGCTGGCCACAGACAGGGAGATGCGACTGACCTTTGCATTGACATTTTTTGCAAGAGTTGAAGTGGATGCATCGTGGCCGTGGCAGATTCTGTGGAGCGATGAGGCCCATTTCCACCTCAGTGGAACAGTGAACACCCATAACTGTCGCATATGGGACACGACAAACCCCCGTACCTTCCAAGAGATTCCACTCCACTCACCGAAAGTTACAGTCTGGTGTGGATTCACAGCCACATTCATCCTTGGACCGTTCTTTTTCGAAGAGGTTACTTCCAATGGCCTTGAGACATGTACCGTGACGGCCAACAGGTACAAAAGGATGCTCGAAACATTTGTTGTACCCCATTTGCAGCAGCGCCAATGCCTTGACACCATTACTTTTATGCAAGATGGAGCACCTCCACACATTGGACTCCCTGTGCAACAGTTTCTTCGCCAACATTTCACCACTGACAGAATAATCAGTCGCGCGTTTCCGACAACTTGGCCATCTCGTTCACCGGATCTTAATCCGTGTGATTTTTGGCTTTGGGGACACTTAAAAAACCTTGTTTATCGAGAACGTCTGATAACCTTGGCAGATTTGAAAGAGAGTATCAGTCTGCATGTGAGAAGCATCTCAGATGACCAGTTACGATCCGCAGTTGAACAAGCTGTCCACAGACTTCACATTTTACATCTTCAGGAAGGGAACCATATTGAGCAGCATTCCCTGCATCGATAACGTCCTTGTTTCATGTATGCTTGGTACTTTCAAATAAAATGTGTTTAAAACGTTTTTTTTTTTGTGTCTTTTCAGCATACGTCCAGTGGTACAGCGCCACCTATCGGTGATTTCTGGAACTAAATTTTTTTTTCGTGAAATCCGTTTCCCCATTTTTTGAATAGTATGTCCACAAATTTTCAAGCCTTTACACTGAGTAGTTCGATATCCAGGGAGGTCAGAGTAGGGGTGTTTTATTTCTGGCCACCCGGTATATATATATATATATATAATTTGGATGCATGGCAATGTAGCGTACAAACTTTAATGTTTTATTATTCATGTCATTTTATTATCACAATCAAAACGAATACTATTGCATTCCCTGCTACGTACATGTTAGAAGTGAAATCTACTGTAATGAATATTCAGGATTTAGTAATTTAGAAGGAATTAAGATATGACAAGAAAACTTTTTTTTCTTCAGTACATCAGTATCAAGTGATTGTGTACATAGAGCTGCCATATCTACACAAAACATACGGAAATCTGCCGGTTTCAGCAGATTTAGTGGTTGCTGGAGGAAGAAGTTTTCGACACACTTTTCACTTTAGGTATGTTTCTTGAAATTTAATTAATTAAATATGTAAGTTATGAGTGATACGGAATGATACATTAGATACGAAAGGCGTGCTCGTTTTCTTTTTCTATCGAAGAAAGCATGCACTCAGATATATAGAAATTGAGACAGACACTTTTTAAACGTATTGTTTCAAATCAAGGGGCTCCTTAATATTTTTAAAATCTGAAAATTCCCAGAATATCGTGCTGTGTATCTTCACCTATGAATGGACTCTTTGTTTCAAGCTCTCAAATGTACGCACAATTAGTAAAACAATAACATTAGTCAATTACGTAATCGGGAACTCAATGCCATCTGGCGGATTTCGATTTCACTAATATAAAGTAAATTCTAGAGAGGAATTTCAGTTTTGAATTCTCCTTAGACCTTTAATTATTTCGTAAATTTATCTACAGTTAGCAATAAAATGCGTGTTACTGTTTATATCGGCGGCATGTGACGCTGCAGTTAGAGGCCTTGCATTGTTGTGTAATTCCGATTCGTCTTCGCTTATAAAAACTTACCTAACAGAACTGAAACAGCCTGTCTCTGTTTATAGATTTTTTAAAAATATATTTAATTTTAATACATTTGGGCAAATGCAATTCAACGCTACCACAACATAAAAGTATTCAAGATCAAAACCACACGTGAAAGTATTCAGTTTTTCAAATCATTAATTCCGAAAAATATATCAAAAAAAATTATTTTTTACTATGTAGATTTTTTAGCATGTTAGAAAATAGGTAATCGATTCTATACCTTTTTTCAGAACTTTTATCATTTGCGAGACTGAATTTTGAAAATTTTATATACTGAAAAACAAAATTGCATGCCTTATAAAATATCTTTAAAAAACAGCCTAAATCAATTAGTATAGTAACAAACTTAACGAAATAGCCACCAAAAATGTACGTCCACTGAGGTTTTATTTCAATGCGAAAAGAACTTTTCTAAATGAGAAATTATTGAGATAAAACAGAATAGAATTTTCTTTATGGAATGCTTTAAATGCTTACTTCCTCATTTGATTCACAGGGTGAACTTACGAGAGCAGCGCCAATTCAGAACTTTTCTGCTGACTCTTAAAGAGCCCGTTGGTCAGATCGATTCTGCTGTTGCAGTGGTGCAGTTTCCAGAGCAACGTTATAACATAAGCGTCAGTATAGAAGCCGTAGAAATTAACTATTTATTTCCTGTGTAAGTATTAAAATATTAGGAAAACTAAGCTTTGCTTGACAGATTTTTTTTACAAAATCATGTTTTTCCAGAGAAAATATTTCTGTACGAAAGACAAGCCAACTAAGAGTCTCTTGTTTCAGTAGTGCCATCTAGGGCCGAGAGTATTCTTAGTTACTCATGCGCCACAGCCCTTTTCAAGTGGTGAACTCCAATTATACATTTTATTCACAGATCGTTACTTAGACCTGAATCAGAGAACTATCATCTCTGATCCAGTACCTTCAAAGATATTGTATTGGCTTTGAGGAATTTGTGGCTACAACAGATTTATACGCGCACCAGACACCATGCACTCGGAGAGTCTTCTGCCGGCAGGGTTCATATTCACAGCCCAAGGGATGCGAATCCCATGCCCTACAAGTCAGACTATCTTGGCGCCCACAAAAAAACTTCAATGCAATTTGTTTAATCTGTTGTTCGATTTGGTTAACACAATGATTGTATTGTTGCTATTGGATATGAGCCGAACGTATTCGTATTTGGATAATGTCATAGATAGCTAGCTCACAAAATTTTGAGGCACCAGTTGGTATAATCTTATGGCAACAATGCAAGTACACAACATTTAACGAGATATCTCTATATGACATTGTTAACATGAGAGCATATAGAAAAAAGAAGCTCTTACAGTTAGTTGTAAAAAATGTATTATTTTGTATGTGCATGAATGTAAAATAGTGTAATAGAAACTTTATCCAAATATAACATTTCATTCAAATCTTAGCCGTTTTCGAAATACACGACATAAATTTATATACATACAAGAATTGCTCGTTTAAAGATATGAGATGCACTCGTTATTATGATTGTTTGTCAAACTGGCGAATTCGAAATGACAGAAAATATTTATTTTTAACAGTTCTAATAAATAAACACTGAGTAATTTTGATTAATAAAAATAATAATTTTAAATTAAATTTTAAAATAATTTCAATAATTAAGTTGTAATTCTAGCAAACAATAAAAGAATTTGAAAAAGATAATTTGTGTAACAACTTCAAAATAATCAGTACAATTTGCTAATACTGTTCTCAATGTGTTGTTGTCCTCAGGTCAAAAAATGTAAAGAAAATTGAATAAATTCGTTATTAAATAATTTGCACAACTATGAAATCATGTAGTGAAATAAAGGATGGTGAAATTATTCATTTGGTGTCTGGAAAAACACAATGAAAGTTTGAATTTAATTAACGAAAATGAATCCATAATAAAAATAGTTTTTTACACTTTTTCAATTTTGGTTTTGAACTAGTCAAGATAATTCATATCAGAGAAGATATTTTAAAATTATTTTGAGAGGAATTTCATGGTCCTGAGAAAAAATCGAAATATCGGAAAATACCATTAAAAATGTTGCATATTAGTGAAGTTCTATTGTGTTTTGTTGAAGTGAAATTCTAAATTTCCTTTCTGCAAAACTTCTCAAACCTTCATTCTAAATTTTCCGCAATGTATTTAAAAGTATTTATATTTGCGTTTTCTTTCTTTCTTTCTTTCTTTTTTCTTTGCTTCTGTATTATGCCAGTTACTTTCATCAACCCGCTATTGCACCCCAATATTAATAAAAAATAATTATTATCTCAACCAGCTGCATTGCATCTCATTTAACAAATAAATTGCTATTTTAAATTTCATTTGTACAGTAAACATAGCCAATTTTGCCTGGATAGCTGCGATTGCAAAGTGGCGAAATCACTACAGTTATTGAAGCTCGACCTCTGATAGGATTTTATCTCTTATAATATTTATATTTTTCGAAAACGGGTGATGATGGGGGGGGGAGTTCATGACTTTTGAAGGTATATTTAGATGTTATGATCTTCCAAGTGAAATAAAAACCTGACAAAATGAGGACTAATGATTAGGGCTGCGATAATAATTTCTTATTTCACCAATTATATTAGATACTAGCCGCCTTTGGCGACCAGTCGGTTCGCCAATATTAATGCCGCCTAAAGGGTTAAATCATTTTTTATATAACTTGGTCTCATAATAAGTTTTTCAGCAAAATATTTTTAAGTTTTAAATAAATTTAAGTTAAGTTTAAATATTTTAAGTTCAAATAGCTGATCTACTTTTACCAGTATAGCTTTAATATTACGTTACTTCGTTGAAAGAAGATGCGTTTTTATTTCGCATGATTCATTAAAATGCGGAGATAAATTACAATCACGAAGGCGAATTCTTTGATTTGCACAAAATATCTTCTTCACATAAGTAAAAGTAACAATTCAAAACATGTCTTATTGTTTTAAAAATTAAAAAAAAAAGAATGAAAAAATATTTTATTACTACTGATTATCAATTGCTTTTTGTTCGTCGTTTCTTTGAAATGACGTCATTTTCAAAGTTCGTTTAATATTTCTTGCTTTTAAATAATTAATCTCGATCTAAGAAGATTATCGTTTGGTGCTTTTCTAAAAATTCTTTTTCAGTTTTAACTGTCGCACTTTTGTAATATATTTTTACTTTGTATTTTTATTTACTTTAATTCTTTAATGGAATTGTTAATTTTGATATTGCAAACGATCAAGAAAAATTTTCTCTTGCATTTATGGTTTAAAAAATATCACATTTCCTATTTGTTTCATTTCATATAATCACGTGATGAAAATTGTATTTTTCTGTTTTATTTTTGGAAGTAATTAGCTTTTTTTTAATTCAGAACTTCTGAAAATGTGATGGCAACATATTATTAAAAGCTGATTTTTTCTTTTTGAGATCCTCGAGAAGATAAAATGTTATTTTTATTTATTTTTTTGGGGAAATAAATTGTTAAAAAAACAATTAAATTAAACGTTTAAAAATTCATTAAAAATAGAGTTTTAATTCGTCGGTCAAAACATTAGTATCATTGAAAAGCTAATTTTTTAAACTTTAACGTGATGCAAAAATCAATTTTGTGCTATAATATTTTCGAAAGTTATAGCGAAAAACGTCAAAATTTGGCTTATTTTTTAATTAATTAAAATTTTAATTAAAAATTCAAAAAAGGTTTCCGAGGTGCATATTCCCGGCACCCAAGGTATACATATACCAAATTTGGTAGCTGTAGGTCGAACGGTCTGGCCTGTACAGCGCCAACACACACACACACACATCGTGCTTTATTATAAGTAAAGATGTGCCGGCTTTCTGGCACAGAGGTAGCGCGTCTTCCTCGCGTTCTGGGAGTCCCGGTTAGGGCATGGTTGTTCTTTTGTGTGCTATCTGTGAGATGTGTGACTATGACCCCCCCCCGCTGTAAAAAGGGACTGTTCTAACAAATGTGGTGAGTATTCTAACAAATGTGGTGAGTTCTTTTAGCTTTGGTTGGCGCTACTTCAAAAACAAGAGACGCTCCTTTCGACTTAAATCTTCTGCTGTATCAGCAAGGGGCTTTTCCATGGCATGTGCCATAAGTAACAACAAACAACATATTGGATATGTAAATATTAAATATGTTAATAATTGGGATCTCTGTTTTTCAGACCCAAACGGGAGATATCAAAAGTCTTGTGCAAAGAAACAGAAACACTAAGTGGTCAAAGTCAACAAGTCCTGCTCTCATCTTCCGCTTGTCATACTTGGATTGAAAAGGCAGAACGATCCAATGAAATATGACTCAGCTGAGGAACCACTTCCTATGCTAAAGAAGACCGCCACAAGTACGACAGACACTTAAATATTTCCAGTCGATTGCAAAACTGTTGTGAATTTAAAAATCAGTGAATAATTCACACTTTTCACCCTTCCGTAGAGCGTAACCTAAAAAGCACATTTTCCAAGCACCATCACTGTGGTTTCAAATGTCGTTTCCTGCCACAGCTTGTATAGTCCATAAATGCACTGTTTGTCTGCAGAAAAAAACGTAACCGTCTATTACGAATATATGACTAATCTATTACAAATTGCAGATGGTTTCGAAAAGATATTTTTTTGTAATATTATACTGTACAAATGTCCATAATAATCACATAATTTCTTGTCTTTTTTTTTATTCTATGTACTGTTTATACATATTATTTTAAACAACAAAAATTGTCTGAATCTGAAAATAGGTTATTCTATGTAAATTTGTTGCTATAGAATGTCAGTTTTTTTTTTCTGTAAATATGTTTTTGTGACATCCTTCTGTAAATTTTTGTCTGTTTATTTTTTGTATGTGGACTTCAATGATATATTATTCTATCTTATGTATACAACAAAATACCATTCTAATTGTGTAAGATATTATATAAGTATTCTAAATGGGATAAAACTCCTGGGCTCGTCTTTGTTCTTTCATTTCCAACTTGCTGGGTAAATGATCGATCTCCCGGATAAGGTTAATCTTTCCTCTGACCACGACCACTTTACGCTACTTCCAGCCGGTCCGACACCCCACGGAGGACATCTGCGTTTTAATTAATGAAACCATCTGTTTGTTTTTATCGCAGCTGAGTGCCACATGCATCCTTATGCATCTCTTTTAAGCCCTATTTTTATTTTGTAATATAAGATCAGATGGAAATGGAAATCAATAATACTGCATACATTTTTATTGACTTTATTTTATAGATTTCTAGCTAATAGTCTCGCTTAAGTTTCCACCAGCAAATTTCCATACTCACATACTCCTCAATAGGGCTCTACATTCAAGCAGTGTTCATTCCATATGAAATGGAAAGTGAAAAAAATTGAATATTCGGCTTTGCAGATCATGTCTCACAAATCCAATTTGTTTCCATATTTA
Source organism: Argiope argentata (assembly GCA_026289955.1). Lineage (NCBI taxonomy): Eukaryota > Metazoa > Arthropoda > Arachnida > Araneae > Araneidae > Argiope > Argiope argentata. The sequence continues at coordinate 1,937,861 of JAOUZG010038029.1, read as the reverse complement.
TGTTCGACTTCGACATAGAATGGTCGGATTTGTAGGATGACGATCTGATTAGTGAACAAGATGAAAGTCACACAAGCAGCTTAAGCTACATGTAATGTCTAGTGTTGTTTCCTTGATTGCTACCATATAATCTTTACTTTAATTTGCATTTTAGTGATTTTTTTAGTTCACGTTTTTTAAAGAAAACACCATAAAACGACTTATCTTATAACTTCGGTTCTAATTTCAGTTTCTAATGTCTATGCTATTAAGAATCAAAATTCATGCAAGAAATAGTGTTTAATATTAACAAATATCTAGTGCAGATAGCTCTCAAAGACAACATAATTTTCACGTAACACGATTGAGTCAACGTGCACATTTTTTTATGCAGCATGAACTTGTTTCTATTAACGGGCGCAATTCTTAGCAATACGAAGCTATTTATCGAGTTTTACAGGAAATTTGGATGTGAAAAAACATTAAATTACATATCACGGTTAAATTATTTAGTGAAGTGAATCATACCAGGAGGTTGACAGCACGCAATCGTGTAATCGGAGAGTTATCTTAAAAATAAATAATGAAACAAATCCACAAAAGAAATCTAAAATTATTACATCATAAGTGATTTGTTGTTCAGTGTTGTAAGATCACATCCCCAAGCTGAAATAACAATTGAATTCGAACCCCCTCCCCCGAAAATGGCAGTTCTTTTCACTTGAGTATAACAATATTCAACTGAGTAAATACAGGTATAAATAAGCGAACCTTGCTTGTAAGATACGTTTCTCAAATATATTATAAAAATACATAGATGAATGCATAAGAATGCATAAATGAGATTGATGCTAAATGTTGTTTAATAAACAAGTCGAGAAAAGTGTCGTTTATTAAACAGCATTTACCTGTTAATAAACAAAAGATATTCGATAAATAAATCTTCTGAGAATAATAATAATAATTTTTAAAAAAAAACATCTGCTCTTTAAATGACATTTGACTTCAGTTGCTTTGAATTCAAAGAATGTAAGTTTTTTCTATGTTTGGTGACGAGATTTTATCAAACAACTTCCAAAATTTTCCGAATTTATATCTCCAACCTTTCGTCTCATTCGCAGTTTCTCAGATCCTAACCTATATACTTCAATAATTATAATAAATTCATTTCTACGGTTCTTAAATTTTTACCACATGAGGAAGCATATTTTAAGAAATAAATTTCTCTGATAATTATTCTATTTTGTAAAGAGAATTATTTCATATTAACGTATGTATGTAAATTGTTTTCTATATTTAAAACAAATTTTTTCCCTTGAGTGAAAATTTTATTTGCCTATATGTAAATTTTTACTTCTTACTCGAATTTAACTTTTGTTTCCTTTCAGTTAAAAGACACATTTCGTTATTCATTTTTTACTCACTTTTTGAAATGTTAAAGTTTTCGAATTTTGCTCATTTTCTTGTCCTAAACTATTTTTATATTTTCATATCTTAGTTATCAATTAATCGATCAAAATAATTACATTTTGATTTCATATAGAACCTAAAAATGAATTAAAGACAAAAATAGGTTACAAACTTCCACAATGTTTATCGTAATAAGCTTCACATTGGCGCATACTAATTAATCTTGATAGCCTATAAAAAATCAGGGAACAAAGCGAATTTAATATCCAAAAGTTTTACACAATCCTGATTACTTTTTGACGTAATTGGCTTGAAGATTCATGCATTTGTCACAGGAATTGATCAAATTTCTACTCACCATATCAAATGTGAAACGATGTGGTGAGTAGACGTAGACCAAAGATACTCTTTTTACACTTCATTTCTGATATTTCAAATGAATTAAACTAGTGAATTTGTCAAATTCATCTGATTACATTCTTCCCACTGATCCATTACAATTTGTTGAGAATTTTCGAAAGTATACATTTCTTTACTAATATAACTTACTTTGATGTTCTTTACTAATACTTACTTTTGATGTAAACGTTATATATCAAACTTATTGAATAACCTAATTATCGAAGATGCTGTGAAAAAGGAAAAAGTAAATTTTTATTTTATTTCAGCAAATATGAATTTAGAGTTTATATAAAAAGTGACATTGTGTATATGCACATATATTTGTATTTCTATAGAAAAGATTTAAAAATAAAAATTATTATTCATTTTTTAAACAGTTTGTTAGTATTTTTTGCACTTTTTAAACACATATAAATACTAAATGTTTTAAATTATAATTTTTTAGATATTTATAGAGAGATAAACAATCTGAAAATAATGTGTGAAAAATTATTATTATATAGATAATAAAGATAATATTTCGATAAGGATAGTAACCATTATCATTGCAATCAATTTAAATAAAAAGTCATCCGATGTGCTGGCGAAACATTAAAAAAAAGAAATAGTTCAAATTCAAACTAATTTTTTAATTGTTTGTAAATTAGAAAAAAAATAAGTGATAATTCTTCTATTAATCTTGGTAGATCAATAGAGAAAGAAATTTTCCTTTAAAAGCATTTGAAATAAATTGTCACAATTCTTTGAAAAAAAAAATCATTTATTCTTTTTTCTTCTCTAAACCTGTTTACCAAATAAATATTTTTTGCCCCCATATTTTCTAAATAAAAGTTTTGAAAACTAGTTTTTAGAAGAGACCTCATTTCAACGAGTGAATTAGCGCAAATTTTGCCGCTAAATGACTTGCACATTGAGAATCCTCATCGCACTTATCAACTCGGAAATGATGCACATAGTCATCTTTAAAAACAATGTCGTTATTGGATTCTAAACGTAATTAAAAAGTTTCCTCTTGTTTTTGATGTGACATCTAAGTACCATTGTCTTCTCAAAACGCGCGTGTTTCTATATCGACTTCAGGCAATGCGAGCATTTGAAAGAAATGTTTTTGTTTCGAACCTCAAACGGTCAATCGCTGACCTAGACCTAGATCGAGGCATAAATAGTTGGTTTGAAATATCTGACCGCTTTGTCCAAAGGTAAAGATCCCATTTGTTGGGGGAAGGATGTTTCACTTTGTGTTCTTATTTCGAGAAGTATTCGTTCTGGTCCAAGTTTCAGAACAGCTAGAATAACACAACGTGCTCATCAAAATTCCAAGTCTTGTCCGAGTAAAGGTTTAAAATAGCAATAAGCATGACCTCAAATCCAGTCTTGTAAATAATAAATCAAGTTCGGTTGAAAAAAAGAAATAATAATGAACATTTAAAGCTTCTCTTTTAGTTTTAAGCAAGTTCTGAAAATTCATTGAAAAAAAAAGGGGGGATTTGAAAACTGTACGTATTAACGTACCATTTTTTAAAACATTTTTTTTAAAAAATAACTATTATGAATTAGAAATGCTATTCTAAAGTCCACTTTTTTTAATATGTTATATACTAAGGTATAAAATAAAATCTTATTTTTTATTTGAAATTTTTACTATCATTCGCAAGCTTTTTCATTTTTACTCCAGTATCGAGTTGTAGACTCAATTAATATTCGATAGAAAAATTTAAGAAATATTTTAAAATGAAACAGCCCATTTTGGAGTAAAATTGAAACATTCACACTTATAGATAAAATTGAAAGAACCATACATGGAAGTATAATTTTGAAATATTCATCATTGCATGTAAAATTTTGAAATATCTATCATTGGATTACAATTTTTAAAACTATGGAAGTAATCGATTGTCATTTTTGCAAATCTGATAAGATACTGTGGCTCAAGTAATAGCTGTAATAGCATAGTTCACGGAGTTCCTAGCCCCGGACAAGGGGCATTAACCTCCAGTAGATGATAAACTGATTAAAAGCATTGCAGTCAATTAGCTGCCGTGATCTTCTTCGATTTAGTGGCCGACTATATAGTCCCTAATTTCACCATCAGTACTATTTTTTATTAGTTGGATTAACATTCCATTGTAATTGGCTGGATAAAGTACATAGTGATTAATGTAAAGCTCCGTCATGCTTGCTCTGTACACTTCTCACTTCCGAGAAAAAGATGGTATTTTTATAAAAAAAAATCCAAGACCTAGCTAACGGAATAATAAAAATTAATTTTCAAAAATGTTTGCATCCATGCATAATTAATATTCACTACAAATGCATTAAAAGTCTATAACACAGAGAAAAATTTATAATTTCAAATCGATTGATCATATTTGTAACTGTTGACATTATGTCTATTTTTGAATTTTGGCGGTGTGTTGACGACTTAAATTATGTTATTCCTTGCATTAGATTAATATTATTGTATTTTTAACTAACATTACATTTATTTCGTTTGTAACTGCTTTTATAACAATTAATTATCCAGTGTCTTAATATTATTCGAGTTTTGAAAGGGTATTCCCTTCTTTCCGGCCTCCTTTTTTCGAACGATTCATTTAAATATAAATTATCATAGTATTCTGTAAAACTACAAGTTTCTGGCATTTATTTTTGCGTTTCAGTTCAAATATGAATCGAAGTATCCTTGACCGATCAAAACGGGTGAGCATTTGTTTACTTGTAAAATTTATTTCTATATCGTTATTCGTAAATTTTTTTAAACTTCATTTGTCCTAAGATTATGATAGTTTCGAAAAAGCAAAGTCATTTTTTACAATTAGTAAACCTCAGCTGCTTTTTTTTTTATTGCTTTGAAAAGAAACGATTAAAACTAGCTTTAAATATTTTTCGTACAAAAATTCGAAATTTTTATTGTATCTGTACAAATATTTTGCTTGAATTCTTTGATTAGAGGTTGTAAGTTTCATTCATTCCTACTATGGAATATTTGTTAAGAGCTGAGAATTAACGAAAGTAATTTATAAACCATATTAATTTAATGTATTTTAAACAATTGGAATATCTAAGTAATGATTTAAATCATGGCAACATTTGGCAAAAGAGTTCATAGTGTGACAAATCAAAAAGATGTTACATTCTAGTGATAATTTTTGATCCCTCAGTTGAGAAATCAATTCAGTGATTATTGACAATTCTATATCCACAAACCATTAAACATCCAATTCATAAGCCATTTATTCAGCTTATAATTTGTATAATTTTTGTTGGTATAACTGACAAGGTAACAGATGAAAAAGATGTTGCATTTTGACATCAATTGAGAAATCATTGCAAAGATAGTGATATTTTGCAGTTTGGGGGCATTTGATTCAAATGTTATTTTTTTAGCTTATGCTGTGCACTAGTGTCTGTTCATGATAAGATCTCTTCCAGACAAATGTCTATGTTTATGGTGGGTGTAAAACTGGTTAGTGCAGGAAGAGTCCATTTCGCAGAGGTAGAAATTCATTTCTTACATTTCTTTAGCGCCAAATTGGTGGTATTTAATATATTGCATTTCATTTTCGAAAACAAACTCAAAAAATAATTTACTGGACTGAAAATTATTTGTGTACTTGGAATTTTGAAAGTATCTATTATTCCTGTCATATGTTCAGAAAGAATAGTCAAATCAAATAGAAAAACTGAATAATTATTTGTATTTTCAACGACTGCACAAAAGGGGGGGGGTTAAGTAGAATCCAGCATGACAAAAAATTAATTTCCATTTTATTTATCTTAAATTTATGTAACTAATTCAGATCAACTTCTCTGCAGCAAATGTGAAATAATCTGCTTAATTCAACATAAAAACAATAATATAATAATCATAATTTTTATAAAAGGTTGCTTTTATTCTGTTACAAAGTTGAATATCCATTGTTAAATATGCTTAAAACATCTCTAAAAAATTTTTAATTTATTTTTTTGATATATATACTATTTTCCAAAACTCAAAATTAACAATTAGCATTTTTTCAGTTTTTAGATTTTTAAAAACTAAACCTATTTTAAAGATGCACAAACTTTCTACAACACAATAAATTCCGCATTTATATGTAAAAATGTTCTAAATTTGAAAATAATTCAAGTGTTCCTGTAGGTGCATGTCGAATGTCCCGGAACTGAACTAAAAAAACCCAACATAGCTTTACATTATTCTACAAAAATCATTGTAAAAGTTTGTTTTTCTATTCCAGGTGACCATTTATTCATTTCTCCTGGCTTTAAAAAAGAAATTTAATTATCTGAAAGAAAACTTTTTCTTTTCAATGTATATCAGCCGTCATGAGTTGTGTAGCAATAAAGGCTCCATAAATTCCTGCATTCATTTTATATTTTTGGTGTTGAAAATTCTTCACTCCTAATGTCCTGCGCCTTTCTATTAAAAGCCCATCAATCAATACTTATCTGTCTCCGTTTTACTATTACAATCAGTGCACCTGAGTAGAAGAAATTTCTTTAAATATTTTAATCTTTCTAACTCAAATTAACGTGCATAAATTTTTATTCTTGTAATTTTATCTAAGAAGGAAAGTTGCGAAATTGACTCTTCCTGCAGTAACCTGTTTCTATAAAGCCTGCCATAAACGTAGACGTTTGTCTGAAAGAGATCTTGTCGTGGACAGACAGCATGTATGGCTGAAAAATTGACAAAGTTGCAAGGAAATAAGATTACATATATTTGGTAACTGTTCTTTCTTTTGGGGGCTGTTATTTATGAAAAGAGTTTTTATTTTCATCCACTATTTTGACTATCCATCTGTATAATTATTAAGAAAACTGAAACATTTAGATCTTGCTGAATAGGTCCACTGATTAAGAATTTGCTGAATAGTTAAAAAGGAAATGTTTTATTCACTTCCGCTGTAATTTTTTTTATCTTAGATTTATTTCATTATGATAAATTCATATGATAAATAATGAAATATTACTGACTTCAATTGACATCAAAAGATAAATACATGTGATATGATGGCTTTTTAGTTACAATAAAGCAGCTTATTCAGATATGCACCAAACTTGTTAAATATATTAGTGCTTAAATTTTTCAGGTTCTTCTTTGGTATTAAAGTAAGCAATCAGAGAAAGTAATTTTCTGATTCTAATTATTCTTTATAGTAAAAATTTTATAATTCTAAGTACTTCTAAAATTTTGATAGACTTTTGTATTGTTAAACAAAACAATTATTAAAATAATTACAGAATATTAATATATATGGCACATTAAGAAAAAAGTACTTGCCATTGAGAGAGGGGGGAAAACATTTGAGGTGGAGGGATATTAGCTTGCAATTGCAAAATCTGATTGCTGTGGGGTAAAATATATTGGTTTGCTTTTTTGAAATAACCAGGTGCATGTAAAATACTTGTTTAGTTTAATGTATCAGTAATACATTAAACTACCTTATATATTTAGTTTCCATTTACATCTAATGTTTAATTTTTCATATATTTCTAATCATTACACAGAAGAATGTGTTTGTGCACATACAAAATTTTTTCTCTAGCCTTCTTAAAAATATCATACCATTTCTGCTTTCTATATTATTTATATCCAAACAACAGGTTTTTTTTTTCATGTATGCAATTTTATTTTCCTCAGAAATGAAGCAAATCCGAAAAGCTTCTCTTGATTGCACTCCTTATCTAAAAATTCTTTTAGATATAAAAATATGTTGCACCCAAAGAAAGACTTTTTGCAAAAATACTGAAATTGTTTTATTATTATTATTTTAGATTTCTGAAGAGTTTCTTTTATGAAGCCACTTAAATTTAACTTTTACCTACACTATAGAATAGCTTTTATTATAAGGGTAGAAAATTTATTCATTCAGAATAATATTTTATCCTGGTGCAATTGATATAAAGTTGAATGCATTCTTTGTCCAGAATACTTTTATTACATTAAAAGATATATGAGTATGAAGTTCTCCTGATTAGGTAACTTCAGACTTAGAACTGGATGTGTTTAAAAGGTAAATCCAGTGGGAAATTGTTTTATCAGAATTTTCTCACTGGAATACGATAGTAGCCCTTACAGTGTTCATGTTTACCACTATTAGAGTCCCTTTCATATTTATTATTATTTCTTTTTGTTTCTCTTATGTACAAACTTTTTTCATACAATTATATATTGTAAAAATATTGTTCACTTATAAGAAAATTAAGAAAACTTTATGAATTTTTTGAATTAATTATTTTATTTTATTAAATATTGTTTTGCATATGCATTATTATCCAATGCTAAGCATTTATAAATTACTGCATTTCTATTCAATTGTTTTATTTTTGCTGTAATTGACGTATTTAACAAACATTAAAATATATCTAGAAAACTATGAATTTTGTTACACCTGAACCAAATTCAAAATGGTTAAAATCTACATTCTAAAATCCAGAAGGAAATATTTTTTCTAGAATTAGATCACTGTGCAACTCAAGAATCTTGTAAAACAAATTTGAATACTGCCATGTTTCAAAAATTCATAAAAGAAATCAAGTTTGTTAATATCTTAACAAATGTTTAATTGTGATTAAAAAAAATTATGGTCAGCGTCTGAGAAAAAAATTAAGGTGAAGAATTATACTGAGCTAATTGATAAAGATATTTAATGAAAGATATTTAATTATCTTTTATTAAATGTAATATTGAGTTATTTTGAAGAAAAATTAAAGAAATTGTGTTTGTCCTCCTTTCAGTAAAATTCTGCTGTTGCTTCTGATCAGCAATTAATCTCCATTGAGGTTGGCTTAATGATTATTCCCAATGGTTTATGGTTAATATGGAAGTATTCTGAGCTGAATTATTGGGAGGAAATTATTTTGTTATGAATAGTATCAAAATAAGGTTTGAGTTTGAATTGAAGTATGAATGCCAAACTTGAAATCTTTCAAATGATAATCAGCTTACTCTCATCCAAAATACTTATATAATAGTGAACATTTTAATATTGGACAAACATTTTGTAGTCTTGGCAATATATATATAATCTTAAAATTTCTCGCAGCTTGACTGCAATATTGGCATGTGATTAAAAATAAAAGTATATATATTTAAAGAAATAACATTTACACTGTTATTTATTTTAAAGCAACAATTTTTTTAATTTTCCTAATTTTTTTAGTGTGCTTTAAAAATGAGTGAATATATATTATTTCCCCACTCATAATTCCAGTTGTAAATGAGAGAGAAAACATCCTATTTTTGATGGAAAATGCTGCTGCTGGCCATAAAATATTTTAAATCAATTTTAAATAATTAAAGAGTAAATTTTTATAAAATATTTCACAACATTTTTTTTTTTTTTTTTTTTTTTTTTTTTTTTTTGCTTTTAGTTATCAAAAGAATTTGTAAAAAGCATTATGATACTAGTTTGAGTTTTTATTGATTTGCTTATTCAAGAGTTTTGTGATAATGACAATATTCTGTGGTATGACGCTTACATTTTCAGTGATGTTCATTACTAATTCTCATAATATTCCAAGTTAGTTATGTTCTGAATAAATAAAAACAGTTAACAGAAATATACTTTGAAAAATATTAATAAACCCATTGAATTCATTTTATGGAATGATTGTAAACATTTTAGTGCCTGCCATTTTTTTCAAGCTGGTGAGTTAAGGATCTTTTGAATTTATTGTAAACTTTAGAGGAATTTAATATGTTCTGGTTTATTGTTAGTAAACTTGATGGTGAGATTTTGCTTACTCTGTAAGGGAGACAGACCACATTCCTGATCAGCTTCTTCAAAGTTTGTAGAAGCGATTGCATCAATTATAATTCTTAATGCTTTATAATGAACAGAATCTATTTTTAGATGAACGGAGGTAGAAGCTGGTTCCAAACTGCGATAGCATAGTCATTTACGGGGTTTAATAACAATGCAATATTTACTTTTTAAAGTTTGTGATCTTAAGACCCTATGGTACTACTCAATTTTCTAAAAATATTTAACTTCCCAAGCTCTGTTGGCAGCATGTTCAATATACTTTGTGAATCAAAGTTCAGGATCTGAATCTCAAGATATTTAAAGAGGTCAACCTCCTCTATCTGAGAATTATTGAACCTGTACTAAAAGTCTTATAAGGGTTTCTATCAAAAGAGAAGAAGTGGTTATTTTTCTTGTCTGCATTTAGAGCCAATTTAAGATAATCAGCATCTGCATGCAACTACACCTTTATGTTATAGTCTCTTCTGACAATAACGTCTTATTGCCAACTTTTATCATTGGCATAGCATATGATTTCTGTTTCAGGAGGAATGCTAAACATATAAACAAGGAGTGAAAGAGGACTTAAGACTAAGCCTTTATGGTATTCCTGTTCACAGAGAATTTTCTGCCTTTTAAGAAAATGTTTTATCCATATTAGCACATTGCCTTTGATTTTGTAAATAATGGGGATCAGTTTTTAACACAATACTTAGTTAAATGCTGCCGAAAGGTTTAAAAATATTGCTAATGTTTTATAATGAGCCTATTCTGAAAATCAATATGATATTGACTGACAGAAGAGCTGAGCCACTTAACTGACTTATTATTAGCAAGATGTTCAGCATTCATGAATTTTTGAATAAAAGTCATTAATATATAATTCTGTACTAAACTAGCAATATTGCCATACTTTTGTCTGTGACATGGTGAATATTAGTTCAATCAGAACCCTAATAACATTTTATACTTGCAAAAGGATTACTAGTATTAAGCACAAAAATTTTTCTTCTCTCATCATTGTTTACAAAAAAATAAAATATTTCAACATTTCTTGTTTTAAATTTACATTAAATATTCCACTTATATTGAAACATTTGGTAAACATAGCGGAATTAGGATGTGGGATTTTAATTCTTAAGAGTTGGAAATTTCTCAAAATTCAGTAAATTGTTAGGCATTTAAAATAAATTTTATTAAAATGATGCATTTAATTCCCTCCCCTTCCCCCCGTGAAATGTTATGGATAAATGTGTAAAAAAAATACCCCTTCGTTCCTTAGAAATTTTAAATATTGCTTAAAGTTTTCTTAATTAAATTTTTAAATTTCAGCTTCAAATACATTGAATCACTATTTGTAACTATCTGTACTATGTATTTCCTTCGTGAAAGTGTGATAGATTCTTTTGAACATTGCAAATATGCATACAACCAACATTTCCTTTTTATTTGTATAGATTTTCAGCATATATAATGTTTAAATTCTTTCTTTTCTTGGTGAAACATGATTTAGTGCTAACACACTTCTAAAATCAATCTAATTAAATAATTTTTTTAAAAAAATGTCACAAGTTATACATATTTATTTGAAATTCTCTGCTTGAATTTTTTATGAAAGTATGTCTAAATGTTCTATGATATATAATAAATTTGCTTTACGTAATTATCTGATGATTCCCTTTTTCCTCCTATAGATGCATGAAAGCACTTTGGAACTTATTGATGAAGACAAAGAAACACCTAATAAAAATGACAGTAAAAGAAAAATTCCCATGTAATATTTTCTTAAATTTCTTGTTATTTTTGATATAATGCATATTTAATCTAAGTTTTCTGAAATTAAGATACATGCTGGTGTTAGAGAATCTACTATATTGATGAGGACTTAAACAGGGTGTGTAGCATCAAGAGAAATGTTGAAATTGGAAAACCTTGTTTAAGTTCCTTAAAAGTTCTTATGATTTTGGAAAAGCAACATTTCATTTATTCTGTTTTCCCATAAGCTGAATACAACAATTCAAAGCATAGTTGTAAATCAGATTATAAACAAGAAAAAGGTAGAATTTGGACAAGGAATTCAGTGTAAAATAGATCCAAGAGCTCTAACACATATTAAAATAAATCTCATGATACTTTTTTCCTTCCCCTCTTCCTTCAGAAATGTGCATTGCCATTTATTGAAATATTGGAATAGTGATCTGGAAAAGGCAGTATGAAATATGGGCTTTGCCATACTTGTTGCAACTCAAAAGATGTTTGGATTTTTTTTTTTTTCAATTTTGAAGAATTTAAACAAATTTTCAATGTTTGAGATGTTGAAGAATTTATATACGTTATTTCAGGTAACTTTTATATATTGTTAAAAAAATATGCAGATTGGTCCAATAAACAAAAAAGCGACAGGGTGAATTTGGTGCATCAAAAAGATACTTTGAACAAAGGAGTGTAGCGGCTTTTAAAACACTTACATTGAAGTTTCTCTAGTAAATTGCATATTTTAATATAATTCTTTTTAATATATTGCTTTAAAACAATCCCTTAGATGACTTATTAGTTTAATTTTAATGTTGTATGCTGAAATGTAATTAATCATGATGTGAGATTCTGTTAGTCGATATTGTAAAATCTGGTATAACAGGATTTTAACTTGAAGCCATAAATTGTCAGTGATTGGGAGTTCTTTCATAGTATACTTTTTAAATAATGTCATCCGTCATTTGGGGCAAAAAAAAATGTTTGAACAATCTCTCCAAATTTTAGTTTTTACCAAGACAAAAACATTAGTTTTCTGTTATTTAAAATTTTTAATAAAATTAATGTTTTTCAAAACTTTTATCTTTTAGAACCCAGATTCTATCATTATATACTGATTATTGTTTTTCTTCCCTTTGTATAATTCTTACAGAAATTCTACTCTGAAAAAATTCTCTCTTAATATGTAAGGGTTCATCCACGTTGATAAGTCAATGTCTTAAATTATTTAAATTTGGAGAATTAAATGTGTGAAGTTTTTTAGGATATTAGAGGCTGATTAAATGTAGATTTTTCCAAATCTTTATTAAAAATTAAAAAAAAAAAAAACAGAATTGTAACATGTTTTTACCCTAACATCAAAGCATATCATCTCATAAAAAATTATTTTTTATGCCGTTTTAAAGGCTTTTAATAATAACTAAAATAACTTTTCAATAATAACCTTGTTTGAATTAATGTTTCCTTTTTCTTTTGTTTAGTATTTTTTTAAAAATTGGTTTTAGACACATTTTATTACAATGATTTTTATTATGATGAAGTTCAAAACAATGTCATTGCTTCTTCAGATTGTCATATCATATTATTTTGCTGCTGTTTAATTTGTTTAAAAAATGCTTTTTTTTTTCTTTTATACTTAAAAAATGTAAAGAAGTTAATTGAATAAGATTCTTCATTTGATGAGTTTTGTTAAATTTTGAAGCAATGCAATCTGTTATACCATCTGGCTCCAAAAAAATACTTTAAAAAAATACTTCCTTAAACATTTTTTTTATTATTATTTTGTATCTAACAACAGAAGGGGCTCTTTTTTAACTTAACAAATTTATAGAAACTATACATTGTTAAAACATTTTAATTTCTTCATAAAATATATAATCACATTTTTCTGCAATTTTTTAAAGCTTAAGTAAGAATTATATGTATATCATAAAACAAGTTTCTCTTAAATTTTCGGGATGCAAAAACTTTTGAAAAAAAAAAGTTTTTATTAACCTTTAGAAGTAAGGAGCAGTGAAACAATTTTTTGTAGCCTGGCCATGGCTGTTCTTTTCAGTAATAAAAAAAGATTTAAGAAATTCATTTAAAACATAGCATTGTACTGTCATCAATTTCACAGCAGTTTTTGCCAGTATTATGCATTTTGGTATCAATACCATCACAACTCTAAGCTTTACAAGACTGCAACTAAAATTCCTAAATATAGAAAATTAGTACAAGAGGAAATTTACACTTTTCATCCAAGATATATTGAATCTTATTGTTGTTACATATATAAAAATCAAATACAAACTTTTGGGCCGTGCTATATATTTTTGGCTTAAGTGCTAATTGGCAGTAATTTCTCACTACACATCCTGTTTAAAATATTAGTCAATTTTGACTGTAAAATTGATATTCTGCTATACAACCTTGTCCTCCTCCTTCCTTCTATTTTTAACTTGGAATTTTGAATTATTGTTTTTCATAGATTTTTTTTTAAAAAAAATGTCTTAAAATTTAAGATTACTTTTTGATTATTAAAAATATGTTCCACATATATTATCTAGGGCTTTAAAAAAAATGTTTTTTGTCAAATGCATATAGTATGGTCAAATCTTTTTGTGGTTATATTCTTTTTAGTATTAAAAAAATTACTGTGATAAATGGAACCATAGGTTGATTTAACATTTAATTAGTATTTAAAAGTTTAGTAATGTGAGAGAATGACTGGATATTATTATTTTTTTTATTTTCTTTGAATAAATGTAGCTATAGTTTAAAATTTATGAACTTAAAATAATTGTTTGATTTCCAAGTCTGCTTTTATTAACAGATTTATATATTAACTTCAGATAATAATTAATTCAGAAATTAACTTCAGGGTGGTTTTCTATGAAAGCTGTTTAGCTATTTTCAGTTTTTTTTTTCAGTGAGTGTGTGCTGAGAGCTCTATACAAGTGAAGCTCATTTAATGCATAGTATAACTTATTTGAAATCCCCCCTTCTTTATACAATATGTGTATACCATAGTTTTGCAGGAAGGTGGTGGAATAAATTTTGAATTTTCCCCAAAATATTAGGAGAATGCATTTAAATATTTATATAATATATCTATATAAATAGGAGGAAATGGATAGTATTGTCTTTAATACTATCCATAATTCAGTTTACTTAATACATAACCATTAGTCTTTTTTTATATAAAAAAATGTATTACTCCTAATATTATGCATGCATTGAAAATAAATGGTTACCTATAAATATAACTTGTCATTTTAGGAAAGTATTCACTATAGATGATTTTCATATTGGACGACCTTTAGGAAAAGGAAAATTTGGAAATGTTTACCTTGCTAGAGAAAAGAAAACTCATTTTATTGTTGCATTAAAGGTAACAAATTTTTATCAGTATAAAATAATTGCATATTATTATATATTATATTATCTTTTAAACATTAAACATTATTGTGTTGTGTATTTTTAGATCCTTTCTAAATCGCAAATTTTAAAGAATGGAGTGGAACATCAAATACGTCGAGAAATTGAAATTCAAACACATTTGAGGTAACACTTTTTTGCCATAGCTCAAAATTTCAATTCCTTTTGATAGATTCATCCAACTACTAACAAATATGTGGGATCTGAATTTTTAAATTTCTTTTTAAACACGAATTTCCAGGATTTTGTGATTGATAAAAAAAAGTTTTCTGGACAAAAATGACTTTGGAAATTCTCTTTCTTTTTCTGTGATAGTTTACTATTGAAATTAATAGCTCTGTTATTTAAACAAATTATTAATCATCCTATAAGTATAATTTATCTTGGTGTTTTAGGAATGTTGCATTGATTTATAAATAACCAGCAGTGCCCACACAGCATTGGCAATGACATTGCCTCCAGGAAGAATAATTAGCTTTTGTTTTGTTTAAATGTAACCCTAGGAAAAGCCACATAAAGTTTTCAATGAGAAGGGGGTAGGATCCTTCAAGAAAGCCAATTACAGCCTAGTAAATTTTGATTGCTGTTTAAAATCGGATGTAAATAAAGAAATATATCACATGTGCATTGCTATTTGCACATGCACACTTAGGGATTTTCGGAGATAAATGCAAAGCTCAGGTACTGCTGTTTATCTCTGATATTCCCTAACCTAATATTTCTTTCCTTATTGTGCAACAACAAAACTTTTTGGTGTTTAGTGTGTTCTGACCAAGGTGTGGCTCAATTTTTTTGGATATACTGAGATCTGAATTGCTGTTTAAAATCAGACATTAAGGAAGACATGTTAAGTATATACATACTACAACTCTTTTTATTTGCACAAGCTCAGTTTGAAAGATTTACTCTTGCACAGATTAGTGCAAAGTCCAGATACTGCTGTTTTAAGCATGTGTGAATCATGATAAGAAAAGAATTAAACTCTCAATTATAAAACTCCCTTTTTTATTTTGATATAAATTTAATGTACTAAAACCTTTTCCAATAAATGCTGTACAAAATGCCATAAATATCTCCAATATCTGTTCTCTGTCTCTCTCTAACATACAGACTTCATTTTATACTATGTATAGAGGATTCATTTGATTTATTTTTCAATATGATTAGTAAAATTATTAGTTTTTTCCTTACTACATTTTTTGTAATAGTTAAAAGCAGCCGAACTCATTCAAATTTCTGTTTAATTAATAATTTTTTGATTAAATTACTGATAAATATCATAAGTTATTGGTGGGAGAAGGTTTAATTGTTGTTAGTGATACTAAAATTTAAAGTTTTCTATTTTACTTTTTGAAATCTTAAATCAACTCAACATGCTATGTATTCTGTCTTTTAATAAATTCATGCATGAAAAACAGTTCAATTTTTTTTAAATCTATTGTATGCTTGTTACTATAGTCAATTACACTACTTAAGGAAACAAAACAGAATTGAAATTTAACCCAAACCTTATTCATATGTTAAAAGTTCTGCATAACTACCTTCATTATGTAAACATTTTCTAATGCCTGACACAAGTTTATCAATGCCTTCTGCAAAGAAATATTTTCTAATTACAAATGCCCTAATCTGTGGATGATTTTCCCTCAAACTCAGCAACATCAATATCTGTAAAGCCATTCTCAATTTTGTGCACTACTTTCCAATACCTTAACTTAATTTGTGTTTTTCCATACACTTAATGCAATTGTCTATAAATTTCGGTACAATTATGCCTTTTCTCCCTCTCTCTTAAAAAAGCAAATCACATCACGTATTTCCAGTTTTGATAAAATTTGCAGCTGCTGAGATATATTTAAGACTGATTACCAAAGTAACTAAAATTGTTGAATTAAAGCCACTGCATCACATGATACAGATGTCTAAATTGCAGCTACAAAGTGTAATTACTATCTTTTGCTAAAGTGTGCAGTTAACTTTTTCACTGTCAAATGTATATTTATTAATTCCCGACATTCTGATATTGG
Organism: Argiope argentata; assembly: GCA_026289955.1. NCBI lineage: Eukaryota > Metazoa > Arthropoda > Arachnida > Araneae > Araneidae > Argiope > Argiope argentata. Next base: position 1,921,120 of record JAOUZG010038029.1, on the reverse strand, counting down.
ATGGTAACTCTTGAAAGTGGATGTGGAACTTGACCATTTTTAATTTTAAAATTGTTTTATACTTTGTCTATGGGTTCAAATTACAATGGTATTTCTAACTGGAATATTGCATTATTTAAGATTTATAAAATAAATGTAATTGTTTCTTTTAAAAAAAAACGTTTTGTTTTATAATTAGTCTAAATGTGACTGTTTCCGTACTTGTCTTTCAATTGTTCATTTAGAATTTCTGTCAATATAAATTAAATCTCTTATTGATATTAATGCTCTTTCTGTAAAAGAGTTTGCCTAATAAAGTTAAATCCAATGGTATACTAATATTAAAAATTTGCTTGGCTAATATTTTTTTAATTACCTGTTACCTTTTGCTGTAATGTAATTTAACTATCTGCTTCTTCATGTAAACTGTTCAGAATCTCTCTCTCTCTCTCTCTCTCTCTCTCTCTCTCTCTCTCTCTCTCT
>JAOUZG010038029.1:1908381-1920648 GCA_026289955.1 Argiope argentata | reverse complement strand
TCTCTCTCTCTCTCTCTCTCTCTCTCTCTCTCTCTCTCTCTCTCTCTTTTTTAAAAAACTTTCAACACTGGAAGAAAATAACACAATTAAATATTTGATGAAAAAAATGAGACCATTTTAAATTTCATTACAATAATGAAATGTCGTTAAAAATTATACAGAAAAGTATTTTTTTTAAAGCTAGCAAAATTTAAGGGAAAATTGGTATCATAAAAGTACATTTTTTTAATTTTTAAAATACTATAAATACTAAATATTTCTGTAATATTTTGGGAAGTTCTGGATGGAAAATATGAACATTTTGCTGAATTTCTGATAAATTAAAATTTCTAACTCAATTTGAGGTGCACATTTTCATTTCTTAAGCTACATATATCTGTAATAAAATTAATAGAGTATGGCTTAATGTTCTATCTTGTAAAATTTTAATACATGTGATTTATAGATATAGAATTATTTTCATTGTTTTTTATTTCCTTGATGTGTATTTTTGTTATTCTTTATGACATTTTCAGACATCCTAATATTTTACGTATGTATGGTTACTTTTGGGATGACACCAAGATCTATCTTATTCTTGAATTTGCTGCTCGTGGAGAGCTGTATAGAACTCTCCAAAAGCACCAGTACTTTGATGAAAAAACTGCTGCTACAGTAAGATTTCTTTTTGCCTTTCAAAATTTAATTCATTAAATATGTATATAATCCAAATTCCTTGAAATTATTTATTGTAATCAAATATCTAAAACATCAAGATTTTTATTTCTTTGAAATATTTTTAATCATTGTTTATTTTTAAAATGTATACATATATAACCGCTCAATTAACTTTAATTGAGTAGCCTATGTTCTATTCTAGACTAATCTATATCTAAATTTTATCTAACTTCATTCGTCTGTTTTGGCGTGATTGACCAATGTCATTCATCCATCCAAACTTTCGCACACACACATAATGACAAAAAGTTTGCTCTACTGCTTTGAATTTATAGATTAGAATTTTGCACCAAGTGCTTGGTATTCTTAAACTTATTATTTTATTTTATTAGGAAATTTGTCTGTGTCATATCTTTTTCAAAAAATACTATTAATTTATTCATTATTAGTATTAAAATAATTAGAAACGTTATAACATTATGGTTTATTTTAATGATTAACATTATGACTTGTGATATTTCAGTTAAATTTGTGTGAATATTTTAACATATGATTGAAAGTATAGGACAAAGGAAAAATCTTCTAATTAATAAGGGTTTCTATGGGAACATCACCAATTAAAATAAATATGGACAATTATATAAATCAATTTGATAATACTGATTTCTAAGTTGGTATGTTTCTGGAAAGTATACAATGGCTGGTGAGTATAGAAAAGTTGTAGAGAATTACTTGTGTTTCAGTTGCAGATGACTAGGCATCATATCTAATATAAAAGACTTGAAAAGGTGTGTCTTAATATGATCATGAAAATTAGCTTTTGTTAATGGGAATTCTTGTTTTTTACATCTGGTTTTTGTCAACATGGTAGTGTTAGAAGGCTTTTTCTGGCAATTCATAGTAAAAATTACATATAAATCTTTATTTTTGATAGGAATCAAAAGTAATTTCATTCACTTTGTTCAAACTCGTAATTTGCAACAATAAATATAAAGAGATGTGCATACTCTGCATATTATTACAATATATTATAATAAAATTGTTTATTTAACACCTTAACTGGCATATTTTCCTTACTATCTAATGAGATAACACCTTTTATTTTGGGAATATTTTCTTATTTTGATTCAAATGGAAAATCCATGGAATACTTGGCTTATCTACATATTTGAAGTCATTCTACTATTGAATTATAATTGTTATGAATGATTTCTTTCCTGTTTACAACTATCAAAATTCGATAAATCGATGCACATACGGCATACAAGCGAACCGGTTAAGGGGTTAAGCTAAAGAATCTTGCAAATTTTTTCTTTAGTTGATTTTGATTCCCAATCCAGAAATTTAGATCTTCCATATCAAATTCTCTACATTTAGTTGTTTAGATTTCTATAATTATTAATTATTTAAATTCATTCAATTTTAATTTAAGGATTTAATAAAGTTTTTATATAAGAAAGGTTGGTTGTATCTGAATTTCATCAAACTGACTTCACTTAAGGATTTTCTTTCTAATAAATGTATTATTACGAGCCTTTTAAAGACTGTTTTTGTCACAAGCTTTTAACTGTTCAACATCCTATAATGTTTCATAATAGTATTTAAAATATTTTTAAGTGTTTAAATATTACATAATAATTGATGTTATAATTATGTAATCATTAATATATTTATAATTAGTTCATTTGTTTTTTCAGTACATGGCTCAGTTAGCAAATGCATTCATATATTGTCATTCCAAGAAAGTGATTCATAGAGATATCAAGCCTGAAAATTTGTTGTTGAGCTTAAGTGGTGATATAAAAATTGCTGACTTTGGTTGGTCTGTTCATGCACCTTCATTGAAACGCAAGACCATGTGTGGCACTCTGGATTATTTGCCACCAGAAATGTTGGATAATAAAGTATATGACTCTACTGTAGATCTGTGGTGTCTTGGTGTTTTATGTTATGAGTTTTTAGTAGGAAAGCCTCCATTTGAATCAGATACTACATCCGAAACCTATGCAAAAATTCGAAAAGTTGATGTCCGCTTTCCTAGCAGAGTTTCTGAATTAGCTCAGGATTTCATAATGAAGGTATTTTTAACCTTTTTTTTCTAATTATCATAATAGAATAATTGTTTACTTTTAATAAGCTCATTTCATGCTAATTTAAGAATATTGTGATGTTTTAAATGAGTTAAAATATTTGTTATGGCATCCAAGGAAGCCAATGTTCACAAGGCCTTTTACTTAAATCTTAACTGTTTCTTTTAAGAAAAAAAGCTTAGAAAATTTTTAAATTGTGAATTATTTTATATTTTTATTGTAATGGCTGACAACAGCATTTTATTGTTATGATTTTAGTGTAGCGGGTTCGAATTGAATGGACTTTATTTGAGGACAGCACAAACAAATTTATTTACAGCTATTTACAGTTATTTACAGGATAATTGATAGAGTAACAATTTCAGATAAATACAATCCAGCAATAATCCATCATTAACAGCGTAAATGCAAGTCTTATGCACAATAAACACAGTTTGCAAAACAGCTATAGTATAGCACAGCAACAGTAAATCACAGCGAGCTCAATAACACAGTGTTAACAGCAAACGCAAACACAGCTCACTAATAACAAATCCTCTAGTCCAGCGAGATGCTTTTTATTTCAGAGCAAACTCTCAACTAACTAACTCACTCCGGCTACTCGCCCTTATATAGCCGAAGAAGCGCGTGCAATGAATCTCGTGAAAATTCTCAAAACAACGCACACAATCCAGCGGCTACTAGACTATTCCTTTCGCCAAACCAATCAAGCTGGCTGGAAAATCTGAAAACCAATGTTCGTGAGCCCGAAATATTCCAATATGGACCTGCTATTCTAAAATCAAGCTGGCGCGAGGCTCCTCGCCAAACGTCGCCATCTTTGACAATTTTTCATGCCGCTCGCTCGCTTGTAACAATATTGAAAGAGAAAAAACTGCAGACTTCTTTTTGATAAATCAAGCATTTCATTTCATTACATAAATAAAGACGATTCTGGTATGAGACTGCATATAACTTTGGTTGCAAAATTCACTGAAATTTATATATGTCAATTCATTGAAAATTTGAGTATAATGTACACATTTAAAATACTGTTATTTTAAAATAAAATACATTAGTTACTTTATAATACATTACTTTTATTAAGAATGTGAATTTTTTTCTTTTAGTTTTTACTGCAGAGATCTAATTGCATTATCTTACAGAATTATTCGATATTCTGTTGAAATATGTTTCATGTGTACATTTTTCCTTTCTTATTGTTGAAATGTAATTTTTAGCTGCTAAAGAGAGATCCACACCAAAGAATGAGTTTAGAAGAAATGCTTGCGCATCCCTGGATTTTACAAAATGCAAAAACAGTATGAAAGTAAGTAGGAATTGTGACTAATTTAGAAACTGGGTTTTATTTTAAAAAATACTTTCTTTTCTGAAATAAAAGTATAAAGTAGTCTGAAAATTCACTTCTTCATTAAAGTTTCTAGCTCATCTTTGGGCATAAATAAACTTTTGTAATCAAATTAATTTCAATTAAAAATATGAATTTTATATTATTACAATTAAACTTTTTTTGCCTAAAAGTAGTATTATTTAAATTAAAAATTTAAAATAACTCAATTTATGGAAATGCCCTCACTCATGCATGGTGTGGAGGCTTGTCGAAGGGCAAGTCGAGTGTTTGCTTCATTCTACAACTGTTCAAAATTACAAAGCTGGTCTCAAAAAAGCTTTAGTGTTGCTTTAAAAGGGAAAGTTAATATAACTAAAATAAAGAATTTTTCAGAAATGAGAATTGTTTCAGTATAAATTGCTTTATGTTTTTTTTACAAACTTTTGCTTTTTATATAACATTAGTCAAAGCATTTTGTGCTTTTTATTCAGTTTTGTTACTTTTATTTTAAATTTTAACAATTCTCACTAGCTCTAACATATGTAAATAAAAACAGAAAAATATTTTTGAAAATTACATGCTAGTTAAATTGTAGTTTTATTATTATTATTATTGATACTTACATTCAGACATTGATTGCTGAGTTGTTACACTTTTTTTCCTGTGTCTTTCTGGTTTTTATTTACTTTGTTTTAATTTTGATTTATTGTTTAAATGCCTGTAAAATTTATTTTATTTTTAGAGAGATCCTGAAACGGAAGCTTTTAAAATGAAGAAAATCTTTGTATATTTCTAATTTCAAATGTGAACTATTTTTTAATAAGAAAACTTTGTGTATACTTTTTATTTTTATAGCACTAAAGAGGTGTAGAATTTTTATTCCATCTTTTAAACAGAAATTGGATATATTCTGTGGAATTATTCCGTAATGCTCTCAATTGGTTGCTTTTATATTTTTAAATTTGTACATAGAAAGGTGTTTGAAATAAATAAAAAATTTTAATATATAAGATAAACTTTTTTATTTACTGAGTTTGATTTTGTGATGTGATAAAATATCAATTCCTTCTTGATAAGAGTTGTTGCAATTTTTTTTCTTCTGATTTGCTATTTTAGAAATAATAGAATGAATAGATTTTACAGATACATGAGGAATTGCAGTTTTGTTTAATAAATATTTCTCTTTAGGAATAAGCAATTTTTTAAAAAGCACAATAAGTGCAGGCAAATATTTTATATTAATGCCATTTTAGGAACTTTCTTTAGCCTCATATATTTGTTTAGTTATAGATTTATTTTTTTGTCATTACCTAAAATTGTTTTTTATGAAGTTTGTTTTCTGAAGAATCTATTATTTATTTCAAAATGTATAAAAGTATTTGAAAGTAAACTTATGAAACTTTAGTTACATACATTAGTCCTTGTAATTAAATGTACAAGTGGTGCATGAAGTGTTTGATTTCTTATTATTCATAAAAAGATAATTACTTTTAATTTTCTTCCATAATTTTTAAGCCAACTTGCATTAAAATTTATATTCAATTTGGTTTATTAGAATTCTTCTTAAATTATTGGAAATTAAGATTTTAGGTTCTTTTAAAAACATATTTATACAAAAATTTAAGAAAGAAGAAAAAAAGAAGCTCGATTTAGTATGTTACTTAATTTTATTTTCTTAATTAAAAGGCATAAAGAAAAAACAATTAGGTGATAAAATGATACAATTGCTTATGAAAATAGAAGGATTTAATTCAAAAAATCAAAACATGCATTTATTTTTGCTTTCAAATCTGCCATACAGTGATTATGAAATTTAATATATCAGTTATTCAGCATCATTCATAAACATTGCATGCTACTACCATACTCTGAAAAACTCAGTAATGATTTGTCAGAGTTTGAAAAATACATGATTGTTCAAATGTGACACATTAGTTGATTAATGATGAAAAGAGTCAATTTGTTTTGTGTAAGAAGTACTTTATCAATCATTTATGAGGATCTACAGGAAATCTGTGAAGCACAACAGTGGACAGAAAACTTACAAAGAAATATAAAGAAGTATTGACTCATATAGTAACCCAGAAGTGCAAGCCATCTTTTTCCTGGATAACTTCTTTGATAGTCCCTCTGATATTCTATTTTGACAAAATCCATCCAATAGGAATTTCATGCTTCGAACATTTATGGAGAAGTTGTGATTTGTGAACCACTGGCTATACTTTTCAGTAATGCCAAACTTTAAAATACACAGGAACTGGACTTGCATCAGAGGCAGCTAGTTGTCTATTTTGATGAATCAATCTTTCACCATATTTCAGACAAATGGGCATGTTTATGTATAGAGTATGCCCACAAAAACATTTTCTCTAAACTTCCTCTTGCCGAATATGAAGCATGGAGATGGTTCCCTCATTTTGTGAGGTGTGATATCTTACCATGATCTTGGACCACTTGCTACCTTGCACAGTAAGGTAATATTCCAGGAAATCAAACACATCCTTTTTTTTTTCTTCACTTTATTTTTTGGAGAATACCCATTTTATCAAGAAGGTAGGGCTTCTATCCACATTGCTAAAATCATCTGAAAATGTTTTAAAGAGCATAAGGAGGAAGGAAACTGGATATCTGGCTTGGATCACTCAGTCTCCTGACTTAAACATTTGTGTGGGTATCTGGAGTCAAAATTCTTGTTTTCTTTACAAGATACACTTTTGGAATTAGAAATATATCTCCGTGAAGAATTTCATTTAATGTTGTTAATAACTTCTATGCATCCATTCCTTGTTGCATTCGATTTGTAATCAAGTAGAAGGGTGATCCAACCTATTAATAAATTAAGATTTTTTTTCTTATTTTTTGGTTTTATATTTTGTCACTGATCTCTATATTCATAAAAAGATTCATGCCAACTATATGATTTTTATTTATTTATTTATTTATTTTTTTTGGAAATTTAACATGATTTTTTTTTTTTTTTTGATTTGAGGGTAAAGACAGATAAGTTAAATGCCAGCAAATGCTCATGAAATTACTATTGTAAATACTCTTGTTAATTTTTCTTCCTGGATTTGGCTAATATTAATTGTTGAATTCTAAGGTAAATTACAGATTCATTAAATAAATAATAAGTTTAAACTGGAAATCTTGAACTTTTTTTAGATTTATAAAATATGTAATACTAAGGCACTAGTATGAAAAAATTATTTAATCTTGCATTTATTATTGTACAAAATATTGAACTATTTTTTGCAAGACATTTAAATTGGAGCCATCTTGTGAGCCACATCTATAAAAATTTCTTTTGTATACATAAAGCAATTAGTATTCCAGCCTTCATACAACCTCTGTATAATATGTAAATAAAACTGCTTTACATCTTACGAGAGTCTTTTTATTTGAATCAAGATAACATTTGTCTGAAATAAAAAAAAACAACATTTAACATACATTTAAAAAGATGCGGCTTGAAGAAAGAGCATGCTGTTTTGTAGATTTTGATTTATACCTCTATATATTTTTATATTAGTCAGTAATGAGTGTCAAAATATTAGAAATGAATTCTGATGTATATATTTCTGCATAATTAATCACCATTCTGATGATTTTCATTTAAATATTTCTACTTCTGATATGTAAAAGTTAAATACAGTTTTCGACTTAATCTTCGATTCAACCTAATTTATAAATGCTTGCTGCTCATTTTATATATATATATATTTCTTTAATGTAAACAAGAAATTTGAAATTTATATAGTTTACTTCTCCAATAGTAGCTTTCTAAGGAAAGGAATGCATAGAATTTCCAATTATTTATCAAACTACAAGTTCTTCCTTACCTTGATTCATAATGTTTGTCTTTATCCATGTAAAACTATTAAATCTTTTATTTTAACAGTATAAAAAATTACTTAATTGATATATAATGAAATATTCAGAAAATTTTGGCCTCTATACAAATATAATATTTGTGTTCCATTTAAATTTTTTGGCTCATTGCTATGAAATCCAAAAATAAAAAAATTAATGATTCTATGAAGGAGAATCAAAAATATTGTTCATATTGCTTTATATATTTTATTTTCTTTAAAGGTATTTTAATTGGAAACTTGCTAATGTGTACCATGAAAAAATTGCTATAAATCTCTAAATTTTCAAATTTACTAATCCCTCCCTACATAGCATGAACAATTGCAGTTAATATTAATTGCAGTATTTTATCCTAAAAAATACAACTGAGATTATTTCTCATGTAAATAGAAGATATGATCGTTAAAAGTCAAAAATAAATGGGTTTAAAGTATCCATTTTAGTACGAAGAATTGTAAAATGGAGAATATTGAAGATAATTCTTAACTTTAGAAATATGAGTAATTATATTAAAAAATAAATTTCAAGGTTAAAGTAAAAATTTTAAAAGAAAATAGTAGGTAATTTCTTTTCTCTCACACACTTATTACCCTTTTTGTCATATTTCAGTACATAGAGATTAAAATTTCAATAGCCTTTTTCTCCCCCCCCCCAATTAAGCTACAAATGATATATTATTTAAAAGGAATCTTTAAAATAATTTATCGAAATATAGCTTGAAATTTGTAAGAATTAACAAACTATCTAGAAAAAGGAAATTGATGTATTTTTTTAGCTTAAAAATCATGTTTAGGTTATTGTATTAACTAAATTTAAGGTTAAGGAATAAAACCTCTGAAAAATAAAATTTGTGGTCTTCATTGGGTGGTATAAAATCACTTATACTGAAAAAAGCTTAGTAGAAATTTAGTTTTCCCAACTTTTTAAAATCATTTTTTAGTTTTTAATATCTTATGTCATTTAAAATTGTAAATGTCTGAAATGTATATTTTTTTATTCAAAAAAAAATCTTTTTATGAATTTTTTTCAGAATAAACACTTCAATATATTTAATAAAACATTCAATTAAAAACTTTTGTGGATATTATATTTTCAGACTAAAAAGGGAGAAATGCTTCCTTAGAATATGCATTTATTCAAATGTATATGTAAATCGATGCCAAAATGTAAATACACAATTAAATTTCAAACATTAGGAAAACTCTACCTCATTTTAGTTTTAAAAAATAAAACAATATGCGTTTAAAAAATATATACAATATATTTAAAAATAAAACGAAAACTATATATATAATTAAATCAAATCAATATAAATTATTGATCAGAACAATTTTATCTGGCCAAAAAAAATCAATTTAATATCAGTTGAAAATAAATCAGAACACACTCAAATGGAGTTGAAAATTCAACGCAAATGTGTGAATTTTCTATGCCAGTTGGGGTAACATACTACAGATTAGAAATTTTTAATTGTATTTTTTCGGTATTATTTTAATTCGAAAGTACATCAAACCTAAGCGGAAAAATTGTTTAGTTAACAATGTTTAGTTTTAAGTGCATCAAATATTAAGAAAATAAATAGAATTATTTGACATAATCGGCCTAAAACATATTAAGCCTAACATCGGTGGTGTGGGTGGAAAACAAACAGGTGGTTATTTATTTAGGAGTGGGGAAATGAAGATTTTTGGCGAGAAAGTTAGTTTTTAATTAATCAATAAAAAATTAATATTTAAAAAAACTGTATTAACATCAAATGTCATTCATTAAAAAAATTTTTTAATTTGCTTGAACTTGTGGATGGATAAAAAGTATTTTATTAACGATTGAAATTTCAAAAAGATATATTTATATATAAGGAGAATGTGAGCTAATAGGAATTGAATGGGGGAAAAACGGATATAACTATTGGTATGGATATATATATATATATATATATATAGGGGTACTATAGGCTCAAAAGTATTATAAAACCGTTCCTGGAAAAAATTTTAATGCTAAATATATCCTCTGAGATTTTTTAAAAAATTAGATTCCTACTTGCCTTTAATAAGTGTTATTTAATTTAAAATCTATTCTTATGATACAAGAATATACAATTAAATTTTGGTTGAGAAATGTAAAAATATTAAGCAGCATCAAAAGACTCTTTTTTGAAGTTGTATTGAAAGATATAACAAAAATAAATGGCAAGAAAAGAAATTGGAGTGAAGTTTTATTTATTTTGAAATAGATTTTTCAAAATAAAAAGTATTATTTTATTCGTAACTCCATAATTTTTTCATATATGTTTCTGTTCATAGATATGTCTGCTTCAATAAATCTACAGTTTGTCAAATGTGTCTTACTCCTACTCAAAAACTACTGTTCAAAATATTCTTGTGATATTTAAGAACAGAAAATTATTTCTTTTCACTTATACTAAAAGTTCATATGATGAGAAAAAGCATTCTCAAGGGAAATGCAAATTATTTAAATTTAATTTAGATATTTCATTGCATACATTTTTTCCGTGTATTTAATCAAATATCCCACTTTTTTCCTTGAAATAATAATTATTCACTGAAAACAATTTTTAAAAAACGAAAGGAATAGTCATCTATCCACAATCATTGAAGCAATTTCCCCAATTTTTATTTCAAGTGTCATCAATAGCCACCTATTGCTCCCCCCCCCATTTTCGATAAATATCGAAAAATAAACTTTTAGAATAATTGAAGCTATTTCCCCAATTTACAAATACAACAAATCAATCACAATTATAATGGCTTATTGAACAAATATAATTTAGAATAATGCTTTCTTACTGTGATAAGATGTATGGCTCATGTGACTACATTAAAACTATTCACATGGTTTCATGAAATGTAGGAGTCAAAGAAGAGTACATTTCTTAAAAGTAACTTATGAATGTTGATTTTCTCCATTGAGAAATGAAATTAACGCTGTGTAAGTTCGTATGACGTTGTGGCAGGATGTCGTGACAGTCCGTGGATGATCATGAACGTATATTGAATGAAAAGTCCTTAGTGTTAAATCAATAATAAAAATTAAGTTGACGTTATTTAAGTTTTTGATCACGATAATTCAGATAATAATTTAAAGACAGCATTGACACAACTCATTGTTGAGCGTACATTGCATATGAACAATAAAAGTCTACTAAATTATATGAAATAAATTTAATTTTTTATAAATACGATGTGAATATTTACTTGTCTTGTTTTAATAATGATGTATTTGGCAGTCTAACGCAAATATTTTGGCATTTATACCTTAAAATACTACAAGATGTCTCTGAATTTCTAAGTCTTTCAACTTATCAATTCTGTTAAAATTTTGACGCAGACCCGAATTAAATGCGTTTGGACACTTAATGAAGCGTTTTGAAGCTCTTATCCATTTACCAAATCATAATATATATATCTATATTAATAAAAATGCAACTCGAAATGCGTTGCTAAGCGCAAAACTGGAGAACGGCTCGACCGATTCGGCTAATTTTTTAAAAATATTTTCGTTAAGGCACGAGGATGGTTCTTTTGGAGAGAAAAAATTAAAAAACTGCGTGGAAAATAGTTAAAACGACACTTTTCTTGCTTTCCCGCCAAAAATCTTCATTCCCTTCCCCCCCCAGATCAACTGAGTAAGATAGCAGGAAGTAATAAATTAGGATTTGTTTAGAAAGAAATACGCGAAGTCAGTTGGTTTTCATTCATAGATAACGGGATGTTTAAAAAAGAAAGAAAATAGTTGCTTTTATTAACAGACGGTATGAATATTTAATCTATGACTGCTCAAATTAAAGTCTGGGCAGGTAAGAAAAAAAGTAATAACAAAGCGAAAAACAGGTTTATAGAAAGAAAAGTAGTGAAGAGAAAAGGGATAGAAAAGAAAAGATGTGTGTGTGTGTCACCATTATTTCGTCTGTACGAGGCATTTTCCAAGCGGTTTTTAAGCTTTTGCATCTCTTGAAAACCAATTGTGTCTTTATTTGTTTAGTGTATTTCCATTTATGAAAATTTAAATATCATTATTCTATAAAAACGTAGAATTTTAGATCTTTCCCTCCACCATTTAAGTAAAATATCAATTCCGGGACAATCATTGCTCGGATAGAAAGAAAAAGATGAGTAGTCCAGTGAACAGATCATCTGAAGAAAAGAATAATAAATAATACTATAAATGAATTATATGATTATCAAAATTTGTTTGGTTTAAAAATATTTTGGTGAAAAACCTGTTATGAAACAGCTACATACAATATTAGCGAGCATTAATACTGGCGAACCGACTGGTCGCCAAAGGCGGCTAGTATAT
>JAOUZG010038029.1:1892281-1908281 GCA_026289955.1 Argiope argentata | reverse complement strand
AGAGAGAGAGAGAGAGAGAGAGAGAGAGAGAGAGAGATTTTTATTTTAATTCCTATAGAAGTAATTTTTAACTAACAAATGTTGTAATTAAGTTAAAGAACAAAACATTTATTTAAGGACCATTTTCAAGATGACTAGATTCAGATAAGAAGTGCATATTTTTTAAAGTTAATATTTAAAAATGTATATAAAATTAGAAAACCTTTTATACATAAATATTTTAATACACAATATACCAGAGTCCGTCTGTCATTTGTGAAAAAGATACGGACATGCAATGAACTACTATGACCTGTAGATAAATTTGAAACAAGCAAAAAATCGCAAGATATGCGTTCCAAAATTTAAAAAGATAAAAGTTTGACGATGTGAAATAATCCCACTCTTTTATTCAATGAGTACCAGCATCATATTATACTGTATATTTAACATGCTATGCAATGCATCTGTGTCTTTCATAATGGGAAAAATTGTTCATCAGTATTTTGAAAGCTTAAAAGTTGCTTGAAAAACAAAGAGTAATTTTGAATTAGATATTAAATTAGGTGTTTTACTCAGTAATTTATATGAGTATAAAATTTTGGAATTAAAATAAGACAACCTAAAAATACAATACAATTACAATCCGGTAGGAAAAATATTAATATTTTAAAATTTAAAAAAAAAAATCTTTATAAATAATCCTTGAACCATATTTTTTTATAATAAAGAAAATAAAAATAATAATTATTTGAAGTAAAACTTTGTTAAAGGCCGAAAGAATGAGTTATGTTCAGAATGCACTTTCAAGACTGATAGCTTCCTGAACTTAATTTAATTACAATAATTTATTTCCTTAATTAATTTCTTTTTGTTTATTGAGAATTAAGTCTCAAAAAATTCTTATACTTATTACCTTACTTCGTTCAAATTTATATTTTTAGCAACACGATAAAAAATGCTGAATAATATTTTTAAAATAAGAAACATAAAAAAAAAAAATCTGCAAAATCATTCATGTCTCTCCCTTAAGAAAAAGTGTAAATTGATTGAATGCAATTTTTAGAATAAATCGAATGCTGAGTATGAATAACAACTCGAAATAGGAAAGTCCTATATATGCCTTGTATTTCGCTGCCTTAATTTTCTCTGTTACGGGTGGGTGGAAGGGCAACTGAAATTTTTTTTTTAAAGTGAGGTATGAAAAGGATTATGTAATGATTAATCAGATGATTTTATTAGTGTTTAAAAATCAACTTTCATCTATTAACCAAATAAATAATTTCATTGTAAACTTTTTCATCATTTTTTGAGCTATTGATAATTAACTGAAACTTCTCCTAAAAAGTTTGATAAATGACATGATCTTTTACAAATGTTGTTAAAATTGATCTTAGTTCATTTATTCGTTCTTAATATGGATTTCATATTTTTATTATTGCATACACACACACACATATATATACATTTCTAAATTTATTTTGAATTCTGTTACATGCTTGACTGTTAGCTCTTGTAGGATATTAAAGAAACGCTGAAAAGTAAATAAATTAGTATTTGGCAACAGAAAAAAATTATCTGATAAAGCATTTTGCAGTTTGGCAACATTCTCTTGGTGCTTGGCTCGGTGGACGCTTTCACGTGCAAAGTCGATTGAGGTATTTTGATATAGTTTAAAACATATTAAAGATGAGTTCTAGCGAATGTTACAAATGTCACAAGACCGGGCACTTTGCTCGTGATTGTCAATCGGGCGGCGATAGCCGTGGAGGTGGCTATCGTGGAGATTCTAGATCATCATCTCGAGTTTCCTGTTACAACTGTGGCCGAAGTGGCCACTTTGCTCGAGAATGCCGCGAGTCTGATAAGACTTGCTACACCTGTGGAAAAGCTGGTCACATCAGCAGAGAATGTGATCAAGATGACAGGAGAATAAGCTGCTACCAATGTGGAAAATCTGGCCATGTATCCCGAGATTGTCCTGGAGAAAGAGAGAGAGATGACCGAAAATGCTATTCCTGCGGAGACTCTGGCCACATCAGTCGAGATTGCCCCGAAGGTGGAAATGCTGGAGATGACGATACAGTATGTTACCGCTGTAACGAAAAGGGACATATCGCTCGCAATTGCAGTTCCAGCCGATCTAACAAATGCTATTCGTGTGGTGAAGTTGGTCACATTGCCCGCGAATGTGAGATGAAGGCCTAAGCCTAAGTTGCTCCCGCCTGCCTACGTTGCAGCCTTTGGTATCTTAAAGAAAATGGTTTACACTATTTGGTAAGAGCGGGAAGGAAAATAAGAAGTCCTCGACGTTCCTAATTTGGCCTTTTAAGCCTTTTTCAGAAGTTTGATTCAAGTAAAGTGCCGTAAATATTCGAAAGAGCAGAAAGGAACCACACGTTAGGACTAGACGAATGCACACAAATCAGATACGGAACTGAACTGGTCGATGTAATCTGCCATGTTTGGTATTTTTCATTCTGATCTGCTTGCATTAGAAAATTGTTTCATCATTTTGTTAGGACTTTTCATGTGGTTTTATAATTCCAGGTTGTCATCGTTCAGGAGGGATGCCAGCTATAATATTTTTTTTTCTTCGATTATCTCGGCATGTTTTTGAACTGTAACTTTTTAAAACTTAAAACAAAAATGTTGAATAATTTTGCAAGTGCGCAACATTTTTTCTTTTTTTTGATTTGTGGATATCCACCATTGCATACAGTGAGTGCAAATAATTTTTCTTTGTCAACCCATAGGAACTTGAAGTAACGATCTATCTTCAGAATGTAATTCAGGGTTTATAAAATTGAACCTTATTTTTGTATTTTAAATGTTACCATTATGAAAATTAATAAATCTCTTGCACTTGTTATAAATGAGTATTCCTTTTTGTGTTGTGGTTATTTTTCTCTATTCTGTAAAGAATTTGTGTGTATGTGTTTGGTAGATTAAAGCTTCTTAGGTGGTTCAAATGCTAAAGAAATGGCTGAATTGCTCTCTGCAGAATGAATCTTAAGTGATTTTGTAAAATTTATGGTAAGTGGAGCTGATGCGGTATTGGAAGTAAGTTAATGATAACCATCTTGGTGATTGAAAAGTGTTTTCATTGAAATTTTAGCCTGCAGTGGTGTGGATGACAAATCAGAATTAGACGTAAGTTCAATTTTTTTCATTATTTGCACTTGCTGTTTGCTACTTGTTATAAAAATGTGATGCATAAGAATGACATTTTTCAATGTAATTTTTATTTTAAAAAAGGAAATAAAAAATTCTGCTTCCTGTTTCAAATTTTTTGAGCTAAGTAATTTTAGATTTGACAAATCTTTAGGAACAGTGATGAACCTGTTGATTCATGATTTAATAAGAAGTATCTTTATCCTGTTAAAATGGTAAAATGTTTGCCTTTAACCTTTTATAAAAGAAAAAGTCATTAACATATTTATTTTCATTGTAATTTAGTAAACTATGTAAACTAAAACCAGATATATAACTCGTAACATTAGAATACAATTGGAATTTAATTTGGGTTTCTGCTTAGTAGTTGATTAATCTAGATTCTATTTGATATATTAAGTACTTCTTTTAGTTTTCAGGTCTAAACCACAAAATATTTGTATATCCTATCTAGTTTATAAGTCAGAACACATTTTACAAAGATTGAAAAGTAACTACTTTAACTGAAAGGGCTCATAGTTAAGTCATGTACATACATCCATGCAATAAATCCTCTTGGATTTGAAGAAAAAAACATGGGGTTAAATTTCGAAAATTGAGTGAATTTAGAATTATTTATTCTGTTTATACTTTTCTAAATATCTGGATTAAATTTTGAACTTTTTAAAAACAATGTATCATCATTAAGCTTCTTAGCTAGAATATGAAAAATTAAATTGTTAAATTTGAAAGTAATTATATATGATGTTTAGAATTTGAAGAAAAAAGTAACGCAGAATAAAATTCCATTTTGAAAATCAAATAAATCGGGGATTATTTATGCTTTTTGAACTTTGCCAAACATGATTGAATTTAATTTTAATCTTTTAAAAAATGTTTCAATTAGCTTGCATTATGATAAATTGAATTGCCAAATTTGAAATTTTTTATTATGATGCTTACCGAGCTGCTGTAAGGGTGTCACATGTTAACCATTTTTCCGAGAAAAGAATAATGAATAATAGTTGGATATAATTTGTGTAAAAATTTTTGGAGTATTAGCAGTTTTATGTTGATTTCAAAATCATGATATTGTCTTGATAATTATAAATAGTGGAAGAGAATGACTGATTTTGAAGATTTAAAACTTTTAAAACCAGTTTGCTATGCAGTCATTTGAAAATCAAATTAAAATATTTATTTTTGTAGCCTTGCTAAAAGCAGATTTGTAATTGGTACAAGAAATTCTCAGGAGATGGTTGGATATTCAAAAGAAAAACTTCCATAGCAAATGAAAATGTTGACCGTATCCAAACTTTCAAATGTTATCTTGGGAATTTCACATTCAAAGAAATTGGAATTTCATAATCAATATGGCATGCACTTAAACCCAATGCTTAGCTCAAATTATCACTATATTGCGTTTGATAATCACTTCGATATCAGTTATGTTACACATTGCACATGTTGATTTTGATTTCCAAATCAATATTTGCCACATAACTAACAGAATTCATTGAATCTAACTAATGAATCCTTCTTAATCCTCTAACCAATGAAGTTTTTGTTTATTTTATCATTTTGTTAATTAGAATATTTCAAATTTTATTGTATAACTATTTTCTTCCTAAAATTTATTAATTAGTAATATATGATTTGCATCAAACAACTATTCAAACATTGAAACAAATATTTTCTGGATAATATATTTTAAAAAGTTGTTTGGAATTTTTGAATTTCTTGGTTATTAAATGAGAAAAGATTGTTTGCTTAACCTTTAATGACAAAAAGAATAGGGACTTATATTGGATAATTTTTATATATCTCATTATTTATATAACCAAAGCTATAGAAATATGAACTTAAATGAAAACAAGTTAGAAATAATAAAAGAAGACATTACTTCTTGAAATGTAAATGGCAAAAACTGAGAAAATCATATAATTTGAAGATTGAAATTTTTTTCTTAAGCAATATACATCTTGAATGAATTAAAATTTTCCTAAGCAACATACATCTTGCATTTATCAAATTTGTGTTTATTAAATGGTTTTGAATAAAATAATACCTTCTATCTTGTATATTTTGATATTTCGGTTGTTAGTCTAAAATAGTCAATGTAATAAACCCTAACTCAATATTGCCAAAAGTTAGCTTCTATTATTTAAGATTGCCCACAATTATTTTGTTTAGCACAATTTATTGAAATGGAATATAAACTGATGTTTGAAATAAGAATATTACTAGAAGAGTTACTTATCCAGACTTGCTGTTATCACATTAATAAAATCTTGCATCTGATTGTCACTGATTAATAACAAAGGTTATAGATGATAAAATCTGATCTACTGCCACAGAGTATTTAAAAGATAAAAATTGTTTCTTTATGCTTACATATAATAAAATTGGAAAAAAATTGGAAATTTTGTTTCCTTTTCTATTTATATGTTCATAGACATTCAAAGTTAATCACTGAAAATAGATGCAAGCAAGTCACTCTATAATAGAAAAAAAAATGTCAAATTAAAAAAAAAATTGCTATTATACATTTGGGCCCAAGAATAGGGAATTCAATGAATTGATATAAAATAATACATTTGAAAACTTAGTACATTTACTATTGTTGTATATTTTATTTAGGTTTATTCACAAGTTTATAAATCTGTCAGTTAAAACTTAACTGCACTGAATATCTTGATACCAAAACAAAAGATGAGATTCACACTTCAGTTGAAAAGGGTAGAGATTAAATGCCCCTGAATAAGAGTTGACAATTAACCATTTTATCATAATTATCAGTGGAATTCTGAAACAAATGCCTCTCTGTAATGTTACTTATGTCTGGTATAAATTCTATTAATCTCAGCACTTACATTTTGGATATTTCTTTGCTTGAATTGATTTATGGATGCTGTAGAATTTTTGAGTTTGAAATATTTATCATTGCAATGATCATATTATTTTCCATAATTTTTAGTTTTCGGACTTATATTATATCCTATGTTCCCCCAAATAATCGGTACATTTACAGTTCTGTGTAAGTTTTTTTGATATAGAATTTCTTTAATCGATTACAGCTTGAAAGAAAGACAAAACATTGAAGAGACCAGATTACTTGTATAAGGTAATATGCATTTTGGACCTTAAAATAATTTTATTAATTAACCAACTTTTATTGCATTCAATATCGAAAAGCTGTCCATCTTCCAATATGTTATCCAAGGTATTAATAATGTATTCAAGTTAATTAATCAAGTGTATTAATATAACCACAGAAATTTGGCCATACTTTTCAAACTTGAGTAGTCATTTACTATTGTTGTTGATTATAAATCCTAAATATTGTAATTTGCAGGGTTTTAAGAAATGTATATATATGAATCTTTTAATTTTTACGAAGGAAATTTCTAGCTTTGCCTTTTATTTTGAATATTTCCATTATTTTATTTTTAATGTATGAAAAATTAACATTGAAGATATAATGTTGACATTTATCTAAGCAAGATTCATACAAGGTAAGAAAAAAATGTGATTTTTATACAAAAAGCCATTTTATGATTAAATGTTAAGTACTGTGCTAAACTTGTGAATATTTCGTCTCAAATTAGCATTATAATTAGAAAGACAAGCAAGTTTTTGTAAAAACAATAGAATTTTTATGTGTTTTTATGCAAATGAATTTGAAAATGTATATTTTATAGGTATTATAAAATTATTTTTCTAATTTTTTTCGAATAACCATTTACTGGGACATATTTGATATATATTTATAATATAGATTTTACAAATTTATGATTTAATGATTCGAGTTTAATTTTCATTGCTGTAAAGATATGTATACAAATTAATTAAAAAATAAATTTTTGAATATCAGGTAGTATTAACTACATTCTCACCTAGATCAAAATTAGAATTTATAGAAAACCTGAAACAGTCTTTACAAATAATGCTCTAAATGTATCATAGGCATTAGCTGGTTTATGTTTCTCTGGGACTTCAGAAATGTTATGTATATCAATTTCTTCAAAATATTTATTAAATTAATATATTCTAGTCCATTCCAGTTATTTCAGCTGGAAGACCAAAAATTTGTAATGTTAAGCATTTTGTGTGGATCCTTTATTTTTAAAATAGAAGAGCAAAAATTCTATATTTGGTTTGCCATTGTAATATGTTAAGTTTTAAAATATTGATAAAAAAGGGTAAGATTCATTTTCTGCATTGAGGATAACAAGTTAAAAAAAACGATGAACTAAATGGTACTACAATACCATGCAAGGGTCTTTAAAATTTGTATATTGACAGTTGATTATTATATGATCAGTTAATTTATGCTGACAACTAAAATTTAGAATTTTAAGGAGAAAAAAAAATCAGAATTGCCTATGATTTGTATGAAAAGAATTGTTATTGCCTATTTTCTTAATAGGCATTCAGCTTTGAAAATGTAGTTTCATTTTATTTAATATGTGTTATATGTGGGTGTTTTAACAAAGTTCTCGAGTATACATTTTCTTAATGCATTATTTGGTCTATATTTCTGCTGAAATGGTAATTTGATGTCTAATTTTTATTGAAAAGCTGACATTTCTGTTAAGGAAATAGCAGCTATTAAAAGTAAGCATGCTTTTAAGTTATAAATTTAAAAGAATTGAAACACATCTTATTAATTTTATTTAAGAATTAGATCTCCTTTCGTTTTGAAAGGTAATTTAATGTTTTTAAAGGTAATTTTATTCAAATTTAAAAACATTATATAAAATGTGATTTAAAATGAAATGTAAGTTAGTTTATTATGTCTCGAAAGAAACACCTTACAGGTTTTGTTTTAAAATCAACTGTGAAATATTAATTATACAAAAACATTAAAATGTCTTGGAACTACTTTTCATAATTGAATGATTTGGCACTTTCCAACGATTTATATATTATTAAATAAAATGTTTTGGAATTTGGAAGCTATAAATGGGCACCCAAAAGAAGTATGGGAAATAAAGCCCTCTAGAATTGAAAAAAAGTTTATAAAATTTTATGGGAGGGTGGAAAAGCCACACACACACACATATGGGTTTGAAATTAAAGTTTTAACTAAATAAAAAAGTCATAAATACTAATATTGACTCTTTTAAATTTAATAAAGATTTATAGAATGGTTTTTACAGAAGTAATTGATATTAGATGCGTCTTAATTTACATTGTAAAAGAAAAGTAAGAAAATTTCATCTTTTCATTAGAGTTCTAATTAAAACAGGCAATAAAGAAGTATACAACAATTATTTAAAAGCTTCTCAAAATACACTTCCCAACTTAAATAAAAATATCATTATTTCTTGAACAAAAAATACCTTTTTACAAAGAAAAACCAGAACAATATCCTTTGCATAATATCAGCTATGTATTGATTTGAGATTTTGTACTGTATTACACAATTCTAATATGCTGCATATTAATTTTAGATTACTTCTTGATAGGTTTAACTTTAAAAAAAATAATTCTTATTTGTTTGCTAAATCTTATTTGCTTTTATTGTGTGGTCCATTTTGTATAATTATTTATAATTTTATTATTGCTCTTTTTTATTATCTTATATTTCTTATATTTTTCACTTTTATGCATTTATTGTTCTTTTCAATTTACCTATAAGTCTCATGCGCTTCGTATTTATGCACACTATTATACTGCAGTTTTGATATGTTCTAATTTCTCATCTGTTGCATTTAAATTCTGTTTTATATTTTATTGACACTTTAGAAATAAAGTGATGGCAAGTCCCAAATTTTCCATCACATGTTGCTATACGGGCTTTCATTGGATTGTTTGAAAATTGCCTTTATATAATGTGCTGTGGATTGATTGTTTTATTTTTTTAATTTCAAGTTTCTCTCGGTTTATGATACAAATGTGCAGAACCAAATAAGACATGAAATTTTCAGTTCTGTGTTCTGGAATAGGATTCATCATTTTGTTTTGCAAAATACTTTATTCTGATATTTTTTCATAAATGATCAGAATTTGTTTAAGATAGCCTTACATTTAAGCATATTTTTAAATTGCATTCTTGCAGTTAATGATATTTCTTTCTTTTTTTTAATTTGCAATCTTTTCCATTGTGTTTAGAAATAATAAGCATGCTTTAAATTTTCAGTCATAACTTAAAAACAAGATTTTTTGTTTGTTACAAGAAGGAATGAGGAAAGTTTTAAGAATACACCTTGAAGATTACTTGGATAAATATCGAGACATTTATATTCATAGTTATTGCTTTAAATTTTCTAATGGAAAAAGAAGGCTTTATTGCAAGGACTATGATGAAAGATAAACCTAAAATTAAACTGAATGTTAGAAATTTTTTTCAGGATTAAGAAAAAAAAAGAGTATTATATTCTTATTTTAGAATATTTATTGGGATTAATTAATAGAGGTTTTAATTGATCCACAAATGAGGGGAAATCAAAATAGAAATTAATTGAACTTGAAAAATATAAGGTATTGGGATTTATAGCTACAATGGCTTTTATCTCCGGTTTCCAGAAGTTAATATTTAAAAAATCTTGTCAATAAACAAAAAAACACACACGCACAAAAAAAACAAATTGGAGTTTCACTCAGTTAACAGTTAAAAGCAGTTCCACTGGTGCACTTGAGTACATATTCGGGAGTTCCAATGAAGAGCAGATGTAGAAGAAGACGGAGCATTCTCGCAACACAGAGTGGTGAAAAAGGGACGAGTCACAAAGCAAGGTCACAACTGGATGAGGTTGAAAAACTTAGTAGAAGTTGAAGTGCTTCATCACTTGAAGAGAAGTTTGTAGATTAGTCTTGTTAGCAGTCATTTGGCACAACACGTTTTTGAAGGAGGTATCTTGTTTATCTAACTGGAGAAAAGTCCACAATTTGTCTCTATAGTATGTATATTTTTTGCACGAGAGAAGTATGTGTTCAATATCATTGATGCTATTACAGTCACGGCAAAGGGGATCACTATGAAGATTAAAATGGTTTAACAATCCTGGAGTTATAATAGTTTTACTCATTAGTCTGGCCAAAACAACATCTTCCCTTCGATTTTTTGACCACGGGGATAGTGCTGCAATGCTAGGGGTGTCTCCCAGCGAGAGGAAGTATTTACTATTTCTATAATTGTTGATAGTGTTTTGATGCGATGCTTTTTTCAGGTTCGAAATTATATCTTCAGGAGAAATCCATTGAATACAGGGTGTATTGTTTGTAACTTCTTTGGCTAAGCGGTCTGCAAGCTCGTTCCAGATTATATTTGAATGACCAAGTACCCACAGGAAGGATATTTTTCGATTTAGTTTGGTTAGAGTTTCAAGTTTAGACGCTATACGGTGAATAATTTTGGGCGATTGCAGAGTAATATTTTTCAATGATGTGAGCGCTGAGTAACTGTCTGTAAGAATCAAACAATCTTTTCCTGGGACTACAAGAACATCTAATGCTTCAGCAATGGCTAAACTTTCAGCAGTAAAAATGGAATTGACAGGATGGACTCGAAACATAAATTTTTGTTTGGAAGAAAAACCAGCAATGGAAGTGTGGTGTAGATTTTTGGATGCATCTGTAGCAATGATAAAATGATCAGGAAAGTAATTTCGAATACATTCATTAAAAAAATTATTAATTTCAGTCAAGAGTAGATTTTTATTTTGAAATTTAAAATCCCTAAGAAAGATTTCAAAGTGATTAGAGTTAATCGTTGGAATTTCAGGTAAGGTGATAATTTGGTTGGTAGAAGAATTTAAATTCTTGAAAATAAGCGAAATGGATTTTTTGTCTTTGGTATTTATTTGAATTTCCTGGTTATTGTGGGAGTGCTCTGTTAGAAGTGGAGAATGTAAAGCGTTTGCTATATGCTTAATAAAAAATTGGGAAGCTAGTCGCTTGATTTTTTCAGAAAGAGTTTCCTGAGATGCAATTTTTAGAAGAACAACATTCGGGGTCCATTTTGGAAGACCTAAAGCAATTCTTAGAGCTATAGCTTGAATAGTGTTGCATGCTTTAAATTGCGTATCGGAAAATCGGTTGATTACAGTGCAAGCGTAGTAAAAAATGCTGAAAATACCATTATTTGTGATATTTATAATATCTTTAGTTCTGGGGCCATGGTGTTTTGATGCGAAAATTTTAAGTGCATTTATCTTTTTAAGAGCATGATTTCTAAGTTTTTTGAAGATTATTGAGTTTTGATTCTTTTTAGAAAAAGGAATACCAAGAAATTGAATCGTTTCATTCCATTTTAAAGGGTGTCCCGCATAAGAAATGCGTGGATAAATTTCAATTTTTTTTTCTTGGATAATTCAGCTATTGCACTTTTTTCTGGAGTAATTTCAAGTTTCCAATAATTGCACCATCTGTATATGTTTTCCATTGTTTTTTGAATCTTTCTGATAATGATTTCCCAGGAATGATGGCTACAAAAGACAAAGATATCATCCGCAAAAATAGTACATTCGACCCCTTCCTCCATGGTTTCATGGAAGTCGTGCATAAATATTACAAACAGAATTGGTGAAAGAACGCTGCCCTGAGGTAACCCTTTGCTCAATGTTCTAGTACCAGAAAGGCATTCTCTCCAACGAATCTGGAAAGTTCTGGATTGAAGAAAGCTGTACAACCACTTTGCCACGTTGCCTGTTATACCAAGTTGTAAGCATTTAAAGATAAGGTTGTCGATATGAACAGAATCATAAGCACTTTTGATATGATTTACACCAACGAAATATTTCTTCTGTTCATGAGCTTCTGTGATTTTTGCCTGAATATTGTAAATTGCAGTTTGGTTATCTCTGAAGGGTATGAAACCATGTAAGCTATAGTGCAGTTTTTTGTTACAAATTAGAAAGTAAGTAATACGTTGAGTGACGATGCGTTCAATGACTTTGCAAAACACTGAGGTCAAGGCAATGGGCCGATATGAAGAAACTTTGGTTTTATCTTTGGTTTCGGAATTGGAACAATTAGAGCGTGTTTCCATTGTTTGGGGATGTCAGCTGAATCAAATTGGTGTTGATATAGTTTCAAAATAATTTGAAGTTGATCATTGTTGAGATTTTTGAACCAGGTGGCTGGGATGTTGTCAGCTCCAGGAGTAGAATTTTTAGTTTTATGGATTGCTTTCGTAAGTTCCCAGATTTCAAATTTCCTGTTGAGGAAAGAGTTTGTACCAGAGAGATCTAAAGGAATAGGTTCAGTATTTGTATTTTGATTAGAAAAATGCTTTGCAAATATCTCACTTTGATGTGCTGGATCGCAAATGCAATGATTATTTTGTATTATGATTTTGTTATGTTTAGTGTTCGGATTTGTGTGATTAGAAAGCTTATTTAGAATTTTAAAGAACATTTTTGGGTTACGAGATATTGTGCACATTTTTTCCCAATATTCTCTTTTCGCCTTTTTAACATGAAAACGAAGCCGACTTGCAAATTTTTTGTGTTTTATCCAATCTGTTTCAGAAATATTTCTAATTGCTTTTTTCCGAAAATATTTGTTGAGTTTTTCGTAATTATGACAAGAAATATTCCACCAAGGAGGATAAGATTTATGAGACAAAGGTTTAAATGAAGTATTTTTAGTAATTATCCTTGTTGCATTTACTGTAATTCCGTCAATCGAGCATTGCTTTGCATTATTAAAAATTTTCTGTGTTTGTTGAGTTATCCTCGTCCAATTAATTGTTTTTATGTGTCGACTGATGATTTCTATTACCGACCAGGATACAATTATTGGGTTGTGATCGCTATCGAAAGTTGAATCCATAACATAACAAGAGGTTTGATTATGAATATCAGATGAACAGAGAGTAAGATCTAAGATAGATTGAGATCTTAAGGAACTGTGTGTAGGAATAGTTGTATTGAGAATTGTGAATAAGTTAGCCACTCAACAAAATCGTTACTCAGGGATGAAGAACGCACTGCACCCCAAAGAGGGTGGTGCAAATTAAAATCACCGAAAATAAAAGTAGGTGAGGATAGAGAATCAAAGAAGTGTTTTGCTTGATCAACATCAAAACCTTGTGGAGCATATAAATTAACAATGTTGAATTAATGTTCTGGAATTGCACTTCAACGGCTAAAAGTTCCAAGTTAAAATCTTCTCTAATATTGTTGGAGATTATTCTTCCTGACATGCTATCAGGAATAGCAATAAGGAGACCACCACCTGATCTATTTAGTCTGTGTACGGAAAAAAATTTTGTTTGGAAAGGAAAAATTATCGTTTTCTGAGAGGAAAGTCTCTTGAAAAACCCAAAAAGAAGAGGTAGAAAAAGGAGGAATTGGAAGCCAGAGCTTTTTCCCTTTAATTCCCCTGCAATTCCATTGCAGAAAGGTCATAAAGAAAAGTCAGAAAAAAGTATAATTAAAAACTGAAAGGAAAAAAATGCAAAAGCGATACGAAAACTTGGCTAGTAAATTCGAACCCGAATTTTGAAAAGGAAGAAAAACATTTCCATGTTTAAGGAACCTGGAAAGCAAAAACAGGAAAAAAAACCCCAACCCTTTAACTAAGCTAAACTTGAGGGACCACCTGCATCCCATTGCATCGGAATGCCCGTAGTTTGAGTAACGACTTTTGCCGCCTTTTTTTTCCTACCAGGAGACTTGCTTGATTCTCCTTGATTAAACATGCTGACAAGGTTTTGCATTAATTTTTCAACCGTTTTTTGAAAGATGTCAATGAGCATATTTGTTTGTTGTTCTAATTTCTCAGAGATATTTTTAACTATAGCTTCGATCTTTTGATTTACAGTTTCTTCGACCTCAATAACAGATATGTTTGATTTAACTACATTAGAATAACTTGATTTTAGGGACTATTGAAACAGGCGTCTGGCTTCTCCAGTAGTTAGATGATTTCGACATTTAAATTCTAACATTTGTTGCTCCTTGATGAAATGGGAACAAGACTTCGATGTCGCTGAATGCGGACCCTGACAATTTAGGCACTTCTCCGGACTTTTACATTGGCCATCATGTGTTTCCCCACAAATATGACAGATCTGTTTGGTGCATACTCTTGTTGGATGCATGAAACTATGACATTTCAAACATTGTCGGGGTTTGTCTACAAACTTCTGGATTCTTTGATTCGTAAACCAAATTTTAATGGACTCGGGTAATGCTGTGCCGAGTATTGTGATGAGAACAGGGGAAAAATCACGGGTCGAATTAGATTTTATAAATCTTCTCATTTCAACTATTTCAACATCATTTTTTTGGGGTTATTTCCTCAGCCAGTTTATCAAGTGAAGTTTGAGTGGGTATGTCAAAAATTAAAAATCTGTCGGTCACATTTTCCCAAATGACACCGGTCGAAACGGGGATGTCAAGAATTTTCTCTAAGCTTAGAATTTGGGCAGCGCACACAGGATCGGATGTTGTAAAAATAATTTTTCCTTGTCTTGTAAATTTTAAATTCGAAATATTGCTATGACGATTTATTTGCTGTTTAATGAAGGATTGAATAAGGAATGGGTTCAGTCGAGGAATTTTAGATGCAGCATCTTTGTTGGACACAATTATATTTATTGCTTCATATTGCCTTTGGCCAAGACGAATAACGAGTTCGTTAGTGGGTTTTCCACTCTTGAAGAAGTTTTCGTCAGTTGACGGATGCATTTTAAAGTTAGATCTAATTTGCATTATTAAAGGATCATTTTCAGCAGAAGAGTCCGAAACAATCAATGTTGAACTACTCAGTTTAGAGAAGTTCAGTCTTTGCACTTTTGAATAAATAAATATAAATACAAGAAATTAAAACAGAAAAGCTTACCAATAGTCCAGATGTTAAAACAAAAAAAGAGCGAAACAAAATAAAATAACCAAACTTTGACAGCACTTCTATGGAGCCAACCAAAATCCAAATTTCACCGTGTTCCACCATGTTTTTACGAGAACTTTATTTACGCAGCCTTTTTGCAGCTTTCATAAAATTTTTCATAGAAATTAATTATTTTATGCTTGTCTGCCAGTAACTCAATAGGTCGTGGAACATGATTCAGTTTAAGATTCTTTCTCCCAATTATGTTCTTAATCAGATTTTTCCAGAAACTTATGAAGTTATATTTGTTTTGGCAGTGGAAGCTTCAAATTTGCTTCCTAGCGAAACAGATTTAAAGCGAGTGACCTCTAGGTAAGCAACCTATCCTCTAACTAAAGCTGATTGAAACACAGCTAGTATCTGAAGTGCATTTACTCCCCTCTCCCCACCCCAGATATATTATTGAAAAACTGATAGGTTATATGGATATTTATTTGTGATAATGCTATTTTAAACTCATGGTACTAATTGAAAGTATAGATTTGTATTCTGAGGGCTTTTTAGGCAGATTTTGTGTGAATGTCTTTGCAGGCTTGTAAATGCATGCATATCGAAATTATGTTTAACGAATCTTATAGCCAACCTATCATTGATTCAAATGCAAATTATTGAATCTGCTATAGAACTATATATAGAAGCTGGTAATTATTTGCATTGCTATTGACGGTATGATGTTTCCATGTATGCATGTTAAGTAATTGATTGTTATTTTCTTCTGGATTCCTAAATGCAAAAAGAAAGGAAACTGGCAAATCCGCTATCTCAATAAAAAGTTATGAAACAATACGTGTTTCGATGTTGCCATGTAATGTTTAAATTATTACATTGCCTTATAAAGAAGTGTTGAAAGCAGTTTTATGTTTGCAACCGTCCATTTACGAATTTCAATCTATTCACACACACACGCTTCATTTAAAATTTATGAACTCATTTGTTTTAAACATTAATGAGTTTACTCTTGTGTATATATATATAAATGTGTGAATAGATTGAAATTCGTAAATGGACGGTTGCAAACATAAAA
>JAOUZG010038029.1:1840388-1877281 GCA_026289955.1 Argiope argentata | reverse complement strand
GGGGGTATTGGGTCAGAGGTGATCGTTCTCTTTTTCAGATCTAAATTACGATCCGTGGAAGAAGGCATGAAGTGCATGAATGAAGTAAAAAAAGTTTGTGACGTATGTAAGCTGGAAATCTGACTTCTGATCTCGGGTTCTCATGGGTCCATACCCTCAGAAACTACTGCACCCCTCCTTTTGTTGTACTTATGTTTGAACTTAACAAAAGTAATTTTGGTATGAAATTTAGAATGTTTGAAACATTGCAAACTGAATATCATGATGGGTTTTATAAAGTAAGTTTATAATCCGATCCCCTTGTCATTATATATATTTTTTGGTAGCCATCAACCTACTGGAACTGATCTGACATTGATGATAAGCAGCAGTATAGAAACAAAAGTTGGTAAGGCCGAATGACCATATAGTATTTAACGAATAAAATATATAATGTTCCCTTCCGTTTTCTAATGAGAGCCTCATTTAAACAACCAATCTAGCATTTTCCAATGCCTACTATAATTTTCAACTCTCTTTATATATATAATTAATGGATGAATTAAATACTTTTTATTCAAGTTCAAATACATTTTTTAAAGCTCTTAATGGATGATCCTCGATGCTAATACGAGTTTTTTTCAAATATTAATAACAGAGTTTTAGCAGTTTGTGATGCCTTTTGAGATTAACATGCTGTAGCTCAATCAGCAAAATGCGAAGATTTTAGTTTTTTTGGCGTGAAGGTGAGGGATGCGAGTTCAGTTTTTTTTTGATAAAATATTCATATGAATTTTAATTATTTATTAAAAAGTAACCGAAATAAAATTTTCTTTTGACATAATTTTTTTCTTCTATTTTTTTGTACTGTTTGTTAGTTTTTTAACTTTTTAAACGAGAAAAATTCACTGTACTTAAGGAATTAAATTGAGTCTGAAGTGGCGACCTTCACTTTCTATGATTTCCGTTAACCTACGTTTTTCAAAATAGTCATGGCTAGTAAAATTTTTCTATAAATTTTTATTTCTGATAACATAAGAAGACAAAAATAAGTTTACTTTGAATTTTATTGTTGACTGACATCTATTTTGAAATGTCTCAGGACTTTCAGACAGCGTTATTGCAAATATGCATACTTTTTTTTGTCGATGAAAGTGATATGAAAGGTTTGTTTTATGATAGGCTTTCTTTTATGGCCTACTCTTTGTGATAAAGAGAGAAAGAAAGGATTTGAATCTGTAGTGAGTATTATTAGAGATTCTTAGCGTCAATTTTCTGGAAATTGCATATTGTATGCTATTTTCTAAAACGCTACTTCTTTTATAAATGTATTGCGACACTTTTGGAAAAAATATTTGTCTAAAGCGAAAAATAGGATTTTTTTTATTAATTTAAAACTATCCTAAATTTTTTTCCACATTAACGACTGATCGTATTATCGCATAAAAACACGTTAACCATTATTATAAAAAAATAACTTTCCAATGACGTCAATTTTATTTCCGTCATATTTTCTTAATGATTATAAATTTTCACGATTACATTTAAGTGCAGTTTAGTAACTATGTT
Source organism: Argiope argentata (assembly GCA_026289955.1). Lineage (NCBI taxonomy): Eukaryota > Metazoa > Arthropoda > Arachnida > Araneae > Araneidae > Argiope > Argiope argentata. The sequence continues at coordinate 1,875,733 of JAOUZG010038029.1, read as the reverse complement.
TTTGCTTCAGAAAGATTGTAAATGACCAGCGTGACCATTTTTAGGTCTGACGCAAAAAAGGAAAACCTTTCTTAGTTCAACACTAATCATTTAACGGGCTTCAAATCGCTTTGAACGTTTAAAAGGCACGATAGCGTTTTCAGTGTGGCATTCTTTCAGTAAATTGCGAGTAAAATTGTTTTCTCTGAAGACAGTGATTCATGTTTAGTTTAGTTATATTGAGGTCTCGTTATAAAACAAAAGGACTGTCTGGGGATTGTCCTAGCAATTTTTATCCGCGTTCACCGTTGACGAAAACGACACCTCACATCGCCTGCAACACCCTCTCCAAACTTCAACACCACACCAGCGGAAGGACGTTTTACCCCCGGGGGATTTAACGTGCCCCAGACCCGCTTACACGATGATTTTTCAATGGAATCGTGTAATAAACTTGAAGCCATCAGGTTCAGAGGCCGAGACCTTACCGCTATGGCCACTGCTGCTCCGCAATGAGGGATGCGATCAAGCTGCGGGGTTTCAATTATTGTAGAATCTGTTTTAAAAAAATCACCGTCCCCCCTCCCATAAATTGTCATTCCGTTCGTTTAGGAAGCGTAATTCATAGTTCTAACAGAACTTAACGAAACCAATTTAAACAGATTCTCCTGAAATGAGTCTTATTACCATTTCCTCTTAACTAATTGTCCGTCTTGCATGAAAAACAATCGTCAAGTTTATTTCAATTCGAAAGGGTGTCTAGAGAAAAATAGAATTCACCATTGATCTGAGTGCATTTTTATGTAAGCAGGCAATGCGCGGGCGAATTATTATTTTGGATTTTTCGAAAAATAATTCCGGTTTTTTTTTTTTTTGCGTGTTTGTACGTTTGAAAACGAAAGACAATTTTTATTTACAGTAAATAAATATTTTATTAAATTATATATAGTGATAAACTGATACATAAACTGATCCAGGTGATTTTTGAACTCTTCATTTGAAGTAAAAATTTTACCCTTTAAAATTTTTTGTAGGGACCGGAACAAATAATAATCAGTAGGGGCCATATCTGGAGAATATGGCAAGTATGGCAGTATATTCCCTTCAAACTATAAAAGCTTTTGGCTAGTTACAAATTTGTATGTGGCCTCGCGTTATTTTAGATTAATACTTTTTTTGTTGCTAGGTTTTGGCCTTTTCTGTTTAAGCGAAGCATTCAGTTTGTCCACCTGATGACATACCTCTTCAGAATGAATGGTTGTGTTGTCCGATAAAGGCTAAAGAAACGATTCCTTTTGAAATTTCAACAAACCGGTAGTATCATCTTTTTAAAAAGAGTAAAAAAAAGTAAAATGTCCCCAAAATGCTGCTTTTCCTTCTCCACATTCAAGACACCAACCAAAAACTACTGCGTAGAATCCTTCGGACTCGATCACTAGAAAATATCGCTATATCAACTCTCGAAACATATAATGATCATGCTACTTAAGTGTGAAATCGGGTGTGAAAAAAATACAATTAAATCCTGTTTCGGGAAAAACGAAATTACTCTCCAAACAAACCATTATTTATACTTGGAGATTCACTCATCCATAAAGAATGAAGGGAAAGTTTGATAACTGAGGACAACTGCCGTATTTGTGGCAGTGCTTATAGAGCAAATTGCCTGCACCACCTATGGGATTGCAAGATCTTTTATTCAAAAATCAATACATCTGGTGGCAGGCCGATATATATTGATTAAAAATGTCGATGATAAACTGTTCAACGCGACACTTGGAACACAACAAAAGCCTTTGATAATCTAGATGGGGGAATAGATCCCATTTTCGTGCGAATTTTCCCATCGCACAGAGTGAACGGGCAGGTGCAAAGTGCATGATGTTGGAAATCTAAAAGCATCAGTCAGCTCATGATTTTGCTATATTGCACTGAAAATCTTGATTGAGTTTGTAGTTAAAAGTACAATTTCTATAAATGGAATCAAATGTACAATTCTAAAATATACATTTATAAAATGTGCGATACAAATTTCACTAAATGTTTCATAAATATGTTTCAATAAATATTCGAAAAAGTCAAATTTGTTTTTCAATTATTACAAGTTTCGTTTTTTAATAGGATTTTTATAAGCCAAACTATTCTTCAGAACTCTTGGATTTTCAAATGAAAACGAATTCGGCATATCGTATAAAATTTCTATCGATCGAATCCTGTTTTTCTCTTTCTCCAATTTCTTATAGCAGTAGACTTTTCAGCAGAATGAAAAATGTTTAAAAACTATCTGAAGTGGTCTCCCCATATCTTTCACTCCTAATCTTTAAAAAACTTGTCATGCCAGAAAACGTCTGACGTGGCATCAGCGCACAATAGTCACGAAATATCAACTTTGGCGTGAATTTGGCATTTTTACAGGATGGGTCATGTTGTTCTTGGCGATTAATTCTTCAATGGCATTGATAGCAGGGCCTGACTAAGGCAGGGGCATACGGGACAGTTGCCCCGGGCTCCCACATAATTGTGGGGCCCCAAATTGAATATTATTTTACGTTTCCTTCTTTAATGAATCTTCATTACTAAAGTAGTAAAGCAGAGGGAGGCCCCAAAGAGGTTTTTGCCCCAGGCCCCAACTAGGCTAAGTCGGGCCCTGATCGATAGCAACCCATCATTGAATTTATCTCAAAATTTTTCAGTTGTCTACACAATAGATGTTAAATCTATGTAACTAATTTTATCTGCGTAGCTTTCTTAATTTTCTAATCGTCGCGTAAACGTATATTCAAACAGACGGATTACTTCTGAATAGATTTAAAAAAAAAAAAAACGCTGCAAGACCATATACCCAATTTTAACAGACAGACAGACAGACGGACATTTCCAAAAAAAATTGCATTTTACGTTCGGGAAGGTTTGAAAGCAAAATTCGTCGAAATCTCGAGTTCGATTTTTAAAAAAATGATTGTTGTAGTTTTTGTATTACGGCATCTAAATGGAGAAGATCGAATGAAGAATGGACACAGAAGGTGAAAGGAAAAATTAGGACGAATAAGAAACGATGGAATTTTTTTTCAAGTACAGTATCAACGATTTTGAATCTTTACTTCTAATGAGGACGAATGTGTGTTGGCGCTCTACCGACTAAGCCGTGTGACCTAGAATTATTGCACGTAATTTGGTGGATGGAAATGTGCACGTCGATTCAAATTTTAAATAATTAGAAACTAAGCAAAATGTTGACGTTATTCCACGATAACATCTGAAAATATGGAAGAGAAATAATTTTTACATTATCTTAAAATTATAATACCCGCTACCTTTATTATAAAACTTTTATTAGCGCTTTGTCATCATACATGATTGGTTTGGTTAAATGGTGAAAGGGCCGGTTTCGTCATATTGCGCCAAACGTTCGTTATTTTTTAAATCATAATAAATTGAGAAAAATGATACTATTAAAATAAGATCATTTGTAAAAATTAAATTTCACTAAGGAAAGAAACAACATTGACATTAATATTGGCCCCATTGACGTCAATTAAATCAACGATATGTGCACCAGAATGATCTTGCCTTGAGTAAAACAATCCTGACATGAACTCAGATTACGTTTAACTTTTCAATCGCATTCGCATGAATTATTTATAGAAGCTGCATCACAGCATAGAAAGAGTCGCGAGTTAAAATTTCATTTCCTACTCTTAGTCAAAATGACGCCATGTTTCCTGGCAGTAGTTACCGAAGTCTTTGATTAAAGGCAGAATTTTGTTAAGTTTTTTTGTTTGTCTGCCTGTCTCCGATTCTTTGCCATATTTGTTGTTGAGAAAATTTAATAGCCTGCAAAATATCAATCAAGGGAACAAACAGTTGTATTTGAAGTTTTTGCTTTTTTATTGGCATTCTTGTTTCTTGAAATTTTAAGTTGTATAAGAATCCAATAGTACTTGATTTTAATATTTTTTAGAGTTTGGTGAAGATTCGAACATTTCGTCACCAAAGGGTGATTCTTATGTTACTTCTTTTTAGAACATTGATTCCACTTTGGAATCTGTGTTGTCCACTTCTAGAATGACTTTCTTAAATTTCAGTGCCGAGAGCCTGAAAAGCCGCAAATAGATAAGTAGAGTTCAGGTATGTGAACAGAATAACATACGTGAGGTGTCTCGGCAATTGTGACACCTGGAAAAACTTCATCCGAACTGATATGACTACCAAATTTCTAGCCATCTGCGTAAATAATAATATAATCAGAGTAGCGTTGTCTGTGATCAAAGAAATATGGCCTAAACATCATAGATGATGTATTTGGTTTTTAAAAAAGTGTAAAAAAACATCAATAAAATCAAAGCTTCTTACCAATGAGGGAAGTTTCAATATTTGAGGTTATTGGAAAATCTTCAGTTTGAAAGTACTTCAAAATTTCTCCAATTCTGAAGTCAAAAATTGGGCTAACAGATTAGCGAATTGAAAATAGGGATTTAAAAATGGTTTATAGCCACAGAATGTTGAGGATGTAACACATTGTTATTAGTTTTATAAAATGTGAAGACAGTCTGTGGCGTAGAAATTTTAAAGATGGTTCAAAGACTAAAATTTGAGGTAGTTCTAAATGCATTCATCGTGGTTCAAATTTCTCGGTTATGAACGAGTCTGAAAATTTTAATGCTGATTTAGCAGTTGATCCAATACTGGTGCATCATAGACCAAGAGATCTATCAATTCTCATCAACGAAACTTTATCCGCATCCCAGGAGTGTCTGATGAGACTTGTGACATTGAGTGTCTTATTGAATTTTTCTTTATGTGCTTAACATGTGAATGAAAAAGTTAATTACCGCATCAATCTTCATACAAACTCTCAAAACAAATGATGCTCGAGATACAGGTCAATACAACCAGCATCATCAAGATGTCACCTCGTCACACAATTCTTAAAAAAAAAAGACGTTAAAAAAAAGGGGGAATTCAGATTTTGTTTTATTTGTTATGGAATGTGCTCATTAAGACAGAACGACTGTGCTTTCAGGAAATGACAAACTGTTGTTGGGATTTTATTTTTCTGCAATGCAGCATAATTCCTTTTTAATAAATTTTGATTTAGCTACCAAAAAAAGAGGCAATATATAAATGGAAGCAATCTCAAGACAAAAAAAATGTTGAGACAATCAAACGATGTTAAGATATATATAAAAAAATAGAAGCTAAGGACATCGTATTTGAACAGATGCATTACATCACATCTGTTCAAATACGCTATTTTGATTGTTTGAGGACATTTAAGGTAATATTTTTCGAATAATGCTACGGAATTCATCCTAAACTCTTTGTTAATTTTCTATTTATAAAATATCCTTTACCTCCAAGGAAAAACATTAAAATTAAAATTAATTTTTAATTACAAATATAATTAAGATTTTAGAAATGAAACCTTTTCTTATTAAACATCTATTACCCAAGTATAAAACATGTAAGTTATTTTGTCGCCCGCTATGCTGAAGCGTTTGAACGATTTTTTCGTAATGCATATCGATATTTATAGATATTCTTCTAGCCTATAAACATAATCCTTTTGAAATGAATTTGAAACCAACTAAACCCCACATAGTTTCCGGACGTTTGGAATTCAGAGCTTTACACCTTCAAAGCTCAAATGACTCTAAAGCTGATGGAGGTAGCCTTTTGCTGAAGGCTGCCTCTTCTATATTTAACCCTCTTTGTATATAACTGATCGACAGAACCAGTTCTTCTTGCATTTTTTTTGTTCATTATATACAAAAACATTTTTAATAATGCCAGATCAATGCATAATTGCGATATATCATCTAATTAAAAAAAAACGTTGCCTGCGTCAATTTCACTTTCTTATTCCTCGAACAAATTATAAAGTTGATTCCAAACATCATAACTCCCTCTTGGTTTGGTGTGGTGTGGAGAGGGGTGTGCCAGCTCAGGCGTCGACCTCGTCATTTGACCGGAGTTCGGACTGATGAGTTCCATCCCAAAATAGCCCAGTGTGGCTTTACAATGGGGTGTTAAGTGCCGAGTTAATTTAAAACATCTAAAATTGAACCCTTTGCTCTCCGAAAAATAATTAAATGCAAAATTATTCACCTACTACAAAGATTTGTTTATTGCTATGAAAAATAAATATACATAATTTTTTTTAAGTCGAATTTCTTTGAAAAATGAATCTATATCTCTTAACCATTATAGAGGCGTTTTTAACAATTAAATTTGAAAGATAAATAAATAAAATGTCCAAATGATGTACAGTCTTGAATGATGCTTCAGATTCACCATAGAAGTGCAAAGGGTTAAAATAAAGCAATCATGATCCTTCCCTTCGCAAATATATTGCCTAATATGCTTTATATCGCTGAAGAATTATTGAGATTCCTTTTCAAATTCATTGCAACGAAGTGAAGTACTGCAACAAATTGTGCAAAAAATATTTTCAAATATTTATCAAAAAAGGGATTAGGTAACTGACTTTTAAAATCGCGTACAAATTACAGTTTTTGATGTATTTTCGAAAGTTATCGTCTAGAAACACCAAGAGTTTGTTTGCTTTTTGATCCTCCAGCTGCTTCTCCCTCAATTTCCGAGGGTTGGCAATCGGCCCACTTTCCGTTTCCTTCAACATTTTTCGCAGGGTAGAGTGTTCATTTTTACGATTACGGATTTTTATTATGTCATATTATCGTGTAACATATAGGGCACATTCACTTTGAAAAATATGTAAACATTTTTGAAAGCATCGCATCTAAACAATGATTTTTTAAAAATGTCGCTGTTAGAGGTTTGATTAATTAAAATCAAGAAGAAGCTCCGACGAGAGCATTCTCATTCTCCGAAGTATTTTTGGGCCGCAGTTATTTACTAAATAAAATTTGTTTAGTTGAGGAACGCGAGTGCATTCACCTGTTCGCTTTTGTTATAAGCAAAAATTTACAGAAATATTCATTATTATTTTCCTTGTAACTTTTATTTTGATTTTTGCAAATTTTTAAAATTCTCTAATTGATGCCAGGTATATTTCTGCATCGAAAAATGGCATCGGCATAAGGAAGGGTTTATTGCTTATTATGATCAGAAGGGAAGAGATGACCTCCGTTTGCAGATAAACTGACTTGCACAAAATGATTTAAAAAAATATATATATTGTTAACTTTTAATGATTTTTGGAACTCTTATCACTGTAAATTTAAAATTTGTCCTTCTCTTGTTCATAATCCTGTTTCAAGAATCTCAGCATTTCATGTTGACGTAAGCTCACTGTAAAAGAAGAAAATGTTATAATTAACAATTTAAAATGGATTTGTTCAATAGGATTTAGCTTTAAATAAATTAGTTTAAGAAACAAATTAGCGAAACAAAAAGAATTGTAACTTTATTGAACCCTTTTTCGATAGCGTAATTCCCTTCATCATCTTTGTGTTAATCTAGATATTTTTTCTTATGTCTTTCCGTGGTTTTAGTTAATTTACTTCTTTCCATATTTGACTTCACGAAATGAAATTAACATAATACTATTTTGTACGTTAAATCTTCTGGGGCCAAACGCCTTGCCACTGGTGAGGTATGGGAGTTTGGATAGGGGTTGCCAACTCAGGTATCCTTTTCTTCATCTGACCGTGACTAAAAATTACGAGATCCATCCCAAAATATTCACAGGGTTGCTTTAAAACGAGACGTTAATAAAACTAAAGGAACGTTGTTTGCTTTCCAACCAGGGAAGGGTAAGTGTTATCGAATTTAGTTCGACATGAGATTTAGTATAATGGGGCAATGCCTTTGAAATTTCCTTCAATAAAAGTATTAAAAAACAATAGCCTGTAAAATTCAAGAAAATAGCTTTTAAATTTTTGGCATGGCCTATAAAATATCGAATCGGCGCTGTTGTTGAGTAGCCAATAATCCCAGTTGTCCAATACCAGCTTTGTATTTGCGAGGTCAGAATTCGGTCTTCAATGTGGGGTTTTTAAAAAGAAATTCCAAAATTATTTAAACTAAATGAACGACTTATAATAAGTTAAATACATAATATAAATAGGAACTAACAATTTAAATGAATATATGATTAGGGATTAACTTTTATCAGTATATAATTATGTTACAATTTTTTATGAAAATACAAATTTTTATTTTATCGTTTTATTATATTTGAATTTTAAGCAGAAATTTTATTATTGTTATTATTTTGCATTTTTTTAATGTTTTCAAAATTATTCAAATTAACAATTTGCAAATAGTTTCAATTAATATGTTAACTCGTTATTAAATATAGAAATTTGAATATTTTAGTCTTCATTGTGGTGAATAATTATGGTTGATATCTAATATCCCAATCATTGCAAAATTTATGAAAAAATGCCTTATTTACTGGGTTGCAACCTAAGTTGCAAGATTGAAGAATTTCAAAATATAGTTGAGGTACTAGACCCGTTTATTTTATATTCTGATCACAGTTTATTAAGGTTCTTGCTCATATTGGTTTTTAGTGCTCTTTTAAATATGCCATCTATATGACATCTTTTTTCCCCCGATTTGAACATTTATTAAAATTTTGTACCATCTGCCTGTGTACTCAATAGATTAACACCTGCTTTCTATTATTTCCTTTAGTTTTAACGCCATGAACGTTTGCTGATGTATTTTAATAGCATCAGCTGCCCTTCTTGAGACAAATACGGTTTCGTGGAATAGCACGATGATTTGTGACATTTAAAAGACAAAAATTAAACACTATTGTGAATTTTAAGGCGTTATTAAAATTAAATTTATAATTATTTTAACTTGAATTGAATTCTCATTATAATTCGAATATTAAGAAAATGCACAGTTTTTAAAACATAAAACTGAGTCACTCGAAATTATTTGAATACTATTAATGTAAATAATTGTGGGGAAAAAATTACATTGCGGGCAGAATTTTGATCTTGAGGATACGAAGCCTTGACAACAGCTTTGATTCGTTGCTCAATAACGACAACAACTTACTAGAAGATGTCAAAAGTTTGAATACTTATTTCTCCGAATAGGCTAGTTATTGTGTTTTAATACGAACGAATATCGTGAAGGCATACTACGTCTACTCTAAATGTTATCCGTAAGCTAAGTCAAAAGTTTGAATGCTGTATTTTCGAAATTAGGTGGTTATGGTGTTTTAATATTTTTTTTATGAAAAAGCATCCTGAAGACATACTGCTATTGCACTAATTATCAATCTGCACCTAATTTTTCAGCTAGTACCCATCCCTTATAAGTGATAAGCCACAATCTTCTTTCCACCTACCATTACGGCACTACTGCAATGGTGTATCTTTTTATTTTATCATGCAAGAGTCTTTGTTTAATTCATTTGCAATTCAATGCGTTTCGATAATTTGCTTCTGAGCTGTTTATTGTTCAAAAATTCCGTAAACCTGCTTGTTGTTACCTTATTTATGATTTCAGCTTTTTTTGACTTTAAAAAATTTCTGTATTTTATTTCGTAACTTTAAGTACTCTGTTCCATTAACATCACAAAATCTTACCTTAGCAAAATCTTAAAAGGTTACATAATACAAATAAAAGGCCCTTGTTATTGTTTCAACGTGTACAATTTAGTTTTAATGTTTAATCATTATTTTAATTTTATTTTTTTATATATAATGTATTATGTTTAAAAATAATTACAAAATTTGAAATTTTTATACATGTAAATTTATGTTGTAATTGTTGCGTATAATATAATTTCAAAATAGTAAACACATTTCTTAAATTTAAATTATTATTTTACAAGTGTACAGTTTCAAAAGAATTTGGCACTTGTGTAACTAGCCCTACAATTCCTTGGTCTTCGTTACGCCTAACTTTCACTCAACATACCACCACCACTATGATTGAACCTTACCATTCGAGGGCTCAAGATCTTGATCTAAGCAATAGACTGAAAATTATAGTTGATTTTCTTTCTAAAGTAACGAATGCGGCGAAGTTTGATCAATAGAAATGCAAACCTTGCATTTTTTCGCAATTTATTTTGAATTAATTTAGTTATTAATCCTAACATATTTCTTAAAAACCAGGATGGGGCAAGGAAGGTAAGAAGACAATAGAAAAAGAATAATTTTTTTATCTTATGAATCATGTTCCATATCAAAACTTATGATCCATTTTGTCATTAAAGCGAACATATAAATATAAATGTACAGGTTTTTTAAAACTAATTTGGTTAATTGTGTTGATTTTAAGCTATCATTTTTATTCTCTTTCTGTAAATTTCTGAATGTGGATAAAATTCTTAACCCTTGAAGTATTGTATAATTTTTTTTATTTAACGCAGCTTCAAATAATAGCTTAAATCATTTTAGGAACCTTTTTTGGATCTGAAAAAAATTATATTCATTCTTGAGAAATGGTTTATAATTTAGAATCTCATCCCTACCCTTAAACTGCTAAGTTAATTTGTTATGAATGCTTGTTAAACAATTCCTTTAAATAAATTAGTTTTGGATCTTTGCCTTACAATAATGGTTTCTAAGCAAACATTTAGGGTTTCTAAAATTCAATAGTTGTTTTATTGAATACGTAAGATGAACGAAAGTATTAAGCCATTGATAAAATTTTATTTTTAAAATCAAAATGAATTTCAGTTTTTCTAATATTTCAATACAAGGTCCGATGTTTTAGAACAAGGTGTTTTTTAAAAAAAATCTAATAGAAGTACCTTTTTTTTTTAAAAAAAATGTTTTTCCACAACATGTAGTAAGTTTTGTATGGTAACAGTAACGAATAAGTTCATTATTATTAACAAATTAGTTCTGGATTAAAAAACATTTTTAAACTTTTATTTACAAGACATGGTTCTTAAAAGTGTAGTGTTTATAACTTAAGATCGAATATTAGTTTTCTATAATTTGCATAAATTCTTGATGGTGGATCACTCATTCGATTAATTCAAATTCAATGTTTTATTAATAGTTTTTAGCAAATGAAACTAGGAACTAATGCTACAAAATTCGCCAATTAATTCGAAACGCCCGCCAGAATTGAAGATAAAAGTTTCTAGTCTATATCCTGCTGCGTTTACTATCTCTTTAAAGTTCACGCGTTGCTTGAGTTATCAGAAATCCAGGTGCCATTTTTTCCCATTTCGGAACGCCAGTCGAAAAGTACTTTCGAGTGAGTATTGTTTATTCTTACTTTATTTATTTATTGCCCATTTTATTTTGTGAACATTTTAATTGTTTCATCCATCATGAATATTTATCTAATCTTCAATGAAATCCTTTAAAACATTATTTAGGAATTGTTGCGACCCTATTCGATGCTGCTCTTTGAAAGGTTATAATCAATTTGGCGTGATTTGGATTGGTGCCAATATCGTCGCCAAGCTGGCTTGCATTTTTCATTTTTCATTTTCTTTTTTAAATGAGTTCCGCTTCACCTTTCCTTCTCTTTCCTGTGATTCTTTCTTTGGATTGACCGGTTTCAGCCGGTTCAAAGCGGTTCAGAGAAGGGAATTTCGTTAAAACTGAACGAACTTGCTTTAGATACGTACGATGCAATGTGCAAATTTTCTTACCTGTAATGATCGAAGTAATCGCGCGATTTGTCTAGAAGAAAAATATCCTGTTCTTCCTATTTCCTAATCAGCACTTACAATATGATTAGGATTTAATGGCAGTTCCCAAATATTATTCTTCGTAAATATACTAAATAAATTTGGCACGTGTAAACAGAAGCTTAAATTTTTACTAATATATTTTAATTTTCATCCGGTAATAGAACATTTATTTATTTATTTAAACTAGATGATACCGCCGGCATTCCTCGGAATTAAAATTCTTTCATGTACAATGTTTTTGATACAGAAAGTTTTTTTTGTATAAAATATTATATAAATAGCTTTTTAAGATTGTGCATTGAAATAAAAGAAGAAAAATATGGTGGTTGTACTTTAAAGTTTTAATGTTGCCCAGAAGAGCTGTATTTGGCTCCCGGCAAATTTTTTTTCAAAGTCATTTGTGTTAAAAAATAAGTAAAAATTGAAAAAGGAAATTGACTTCGTTGAAAAGGTAATCATTTTAATTTTATATCGATATGTATTTTTTTAAAATTAATTTTTTCTGAAGTCTTTGTGGAAGAAAGTCAAAATTAGTAGTTAATTCCTCGTATTCTGAAGCAGCTGCAACCACTTTACTTCTGTTTCATTAGCTGGCGACTTCCGTTTCAGTGACTGATTTATGTCTATCTTTACATATTTTAAACCAATACTAGCAAAAAATGCGTGTTAAAACGATTCAAATGAAATCTGCTGTGCATATTTCAATGTATCATGTCAGAACATCATTTCTTGAACGACCAAACGCGACATTCTCGTGCACGTTAAATTATATTTTTATTCATTTTAATGGTTTCACTGAATGAGTCACTTTAGTATTGCACACGATCCAAAAAAGGCTTTGTGTCACATTTATTGTTTAAACATTTCCAATTTCATTTTCATATAATCACTTGCTCAAAACGACATTTTTCTAGGTTTTATTTGCTGTAGTTATTAACTTATTTCTTAAATCAGAACTTTTGTAAATGCAATGGAAACGCGTTATTAAAAGCTGATTTTTTGAGATGTTTGTGCAAATAATAAAATTTTCCTTTTTTGCCTACAGATTTTAGTTGACACCAAAAACATCATGTTCCGACATGATAATAAAGAGAAATTTAAAAGATGGTAATAGAATAATTTAGGGTCAACATTAGTTTTAGTACGTTTAAATTTTTTTAAATAAAAGAAACAGCTAGAAGAAAATGAAATTAATATTATTGAAATGGCAAAGTTTTGGCTTTTATGATAGTGGGAGAGCCAAACATCCCCTCAGGACGCATTTACACAAACATGCATACAAATACGTAGCCACATCTCTATTTACAAATAATTTTGATAGACGCTACTTATGCTTATTTATAATAAAGACGAGTTTATATGTGTCAGTGCTCTACAGAAACACCTACTTGTTCAGAGCTACCAAACGTGACACATTTATGCTTTGGAGAGTGAGATTGTGCATTTTTTTTGATATTTTGCGTAATTTAAAAAGAAAAAAAATGTGAAGTTTCTCACTACGACTTTTAAAAATATTATGGCGTAAATATACTCTTTACTCCATTTTAAAATATAAAATATTGCCTCTTTTATTATAACAGTGAAGCTGTTGGGACATTTTTCCTAAATTTTGTTATTTTTTGATATATATATATATATATATATATATATTGCATTATTTTCATCAATAGATCTCACTTTTGCTCGTAAATTCAAACCTTTTTCATTGTTTCCTCAATTATTTAGTCACGCGATATTTCTTCTGTTATTGAAAACCAAGGAAGAAAAATTGCGCTTAATATTTCTGTAGATTACGCGAAGAATAAATAAAGAAATGATAGTAACGCGAAAGGTGGACGACAAATGAACTAAACGCTCTAATTTGAATAGCTCTGTGATGTTACGGAATCGGACCCCGTTAATAGAATTTTATGTACACAATGAACAGAGCAGATGTAAGACTGATTAAATAGCATGGCTTTAATGCCAGTGATAGTTTGTAGCTTAAAAAATTCCATATAGTTCAAATAAGTTTTTAGTAATTTTGACTTCATATGAATCTCATAACCCCTAGATAATGTCACCAGGATTCGCCAATTTTCTTACACCATTTTTGAGAAAAATTGAAAAAATAATCAAATTAACCTATTTTTATGTTTTTAAGATTCTAATTTGAAATATGAAAAAAAGGAAATCTATTTCAAATTTAATGTTATCATGCCAGAATATTATTATTTTTAAGGTATTGCTTGTCTTAATTATTTTAAGCATTGACCAGGTTTGAAGCACATCGTGAATATATAATTGTCGATATATCGAGAATCGGGTACAGGGCGGACATTCGTGCCAAGTTGTAATTTTTGATTGGGGAATGTCGCCAAATGTGACAAACTTCTGCATTATTTTCTAATAACCTTAAAAGTGAAAAATAGATGTCTCAAAAACGATAAATCGACGATCAGTTGCCCACGCATTTTGTGACTTCAAAAATCTGAAACCAAAAGATCACCATGTTCTTACATGATAAAAAAAAATACACACACGCAGTTTAATTATACTTTCTCTATAACAGAACCCTCCGACGCAATTCGCCAGTCGCAACCCCAGCACCGATTTTACAGAATTTTATCCGCGTTTTAAACTAGATTCTCAAGCTATTTATGATCATATTTTTATCTCCTGGATTAAAGATACTTTAATTTCTAAATACCTAATATAATATCATAGAAATTGTGACATCGAAACAAAGACATTTTTGTATTTTTTTTAATGGACAAGTATTGATGTCATCGGTAATTAGGGTGTAGTAAAGTCACATATATGCAAATGACTTTTATAGCCGTTCTGTCCGTGAATATATTAATGAACTAATATCCAGTCTTGATGTTTCTGAAATCTTCGTCTTCGCCAAAATCATCAAATTTGTCGCCTTGCCCGTGAGTCACTGAACCGGCATCCATTCAGCAGTTATGTGTAAAACTATCTTCAGTGCCAAGAAACCCACTGCGCTGAAGAGCAAAAGCAACGCTACAAATTCGTAACCACGTGAAAGTTCATGACCTCTTGATATGTTATCAAGGATCGTCAGCTATCCCCCCCCCCGTTTTCAGCAGAAATTTTTTTTAAAAAAAACCCCTATACGTTGTACGTTTATTGTATACATGCTCATATTATATTTAGGAAGAAGTTTGACGGAGCGCCAATCGATTACGAAATTTTTTGTTTCATATGAATGCTTATGATTTCTCTATGACTTATCATTGGTTAATGACCTACAAACTCTGTGTTTTGAGAAATATCACAAATTAAAACTTGGACCCTGGCTTCGGCCTTAACCTCTGGCCCAACTTGGTTATTTCAAGTGACCAAATTTGAAATCTGGCTGCTTTGAAGTACAGTTAAACTAATCAGATTGCTCTATCATTAGCAAATGATATAAGACTAACTTTAATTTTTTTCTACTGTTGTGATAAGATGTAGTTCTTTAAAATGTTCTGATATAAACAAATTAATCTTATAAATAATAACAATCTTCACCGATGACATCGATGATATTAATGTAATAATGTCTGTGAATTTTGTTGAAATATTGGGTAAAAGGAAAAAAGAAAGCACAGTTTAAAATTGATTAGTAAGTTATGCTTGCAAAGGGATGAAATTAATTTGGTGCAAGTTGTCAATTTCAACCCAGTTGTCGAAGCTGGATCCCTGTTGAAGTTTCATTTTGCTCTATTCATTATACATTAGATGCGGAAGGGACTGCAATCCTTAATCAGGTATCTGGAAGTCGGTAAATTTCATACGCAAGAACAAAATCTGTTTATTAGATATTTTATTTAGCTGGTTGTAACTGGCTGGTTGTCTGTCAAGATGTTTCCCTTAAGATAATGTACTGAAATAATACCTTTTGAAACATCTCAAATTTGAAAAGTAATTGAGATAAAAGCGACAGTGATTTGACATGCGATGCGATGACCAGTTGGTAGCATTGATTTCATATGAAATGAAAGTGACGAAATCGCTTTAGAGTTGGAGCGGACAGTTGCAGAAGCTGCAGAGAAATGATAAAAACAAAAAAGTGACTATCGATATAGAGTAATTATAATTGTTATTCAACATTAGAAATTGCTTATGTGCTCTTGGTACAAATAGGTATCAAGTCATTGAACAACTTTTCTCTGGCGTCTTTTACTTTTATAAAAAAAATAATCGAAAATAAAGTTAAGTATTTGTTTCTTGTTTTTTGTCGTAAAGTAGAAAAACTATTGAATTATTTTTTTAAAAAAATTACTCGATAGGTTTTGATGAAATTTAAGGTTTTATATCTAATCAAGCGAATAAATTTTTTAAAGCAAAGTCCGCCCAATTTTACGATTGAAAATGTATATGGGTGAGATTAGGCATTCAGTATTTTTTATCTAGACTGCAAATAGGCATAAAATTTTGGAGCTAATTTATTTATTTGATCCTAACTAATATTTGAGTTTCTGAGCTTTCTCGTATGCAAAGTACAAAGGAAGTACTACAATGGACAAAAAAAAAAATTCGACTTCCAGATATTGACGAATTTTGTCGATCTATTCTGTGAATACAATAACTCAAAAAAGCTTTGAGTTAAAAGGAGGAAATAAAGTATAGGACTTATGAACAAATTTGTGGATCTCTATCAAACTTTGAACGAAATCCAATCAGAGGAAAATTTTCTGTTTATCTGTTTGAGTAAAGTGAACTCGACATCTACAAATGCGAAGAGCTGAGCAGATAAAATTTGATACTCAGTTTTAGCATTTAAAATATCAATATCAAATTTTCAACCAAATTTGTTTTAAGGGCTGATATGCATTTTCGTATGCATGTAGACTCTATGATTGAAACCAATGAAATTCAATATGCCATTTTGTGACTACAACTATAGTTTCCAGTCAAATTTTAGAGTCAGCAAAATGGCGTCAAAAATACATATTGTCACAATAGAATCAGTAAAAATGTTAAATTTTCTCCGAAGATTTACATTTTGTAATTATTTCTCTCGAATGCCATTGCAAGTCATTTGAGACCTTATTCAACGTTTACAATTTTATGTGGTGGTGTGAGGGGGAGGGGGTAAATAGTTTATTGTGAAGTTTTGGGAAGATTATTCCCACCGGCTTTTCACTTCCATTTTCAAGATGTTTTAATAATTGAAATAAGCAATTGAAATAGTTATTTCCTTAACTTTTTCCATTAGACATGTACTTCAACGTGCAAATTTTAATTGGATGACTTAAAAAAAATCTATGAAATTTCCTTAGCTTCTGTAGAAGGTGGTAACAAGGCTAAAAAATGATTTTTTTTAAACGGCTTTCATCGGAAAAAGTATCAATGAGTAGGTAAACTGTTTTTCTTTATCTTTTTACACTCATTCATAAGGAAACATTCTTCTATCTGTTAAATTTTCTAAAATATTAAAAAGCCAATTTATTAACTTAACTCTTTTTCCAATACCTCATTTGAAAGAAATCCACAATAATTCACAGTGATAATATACCACTTGTCACAGAAGAGTATTTAGAGGCAACAATCAAAAAATAATAACGCTTCATTGGAAATTAAACAAAATTGCTTTCTTTTTATCAATACTTTCGTTTATTCG
Organism: Argiope argentata; assembly: GCA_026289955.1. Taxonomy (NCBI): domain Eukaryota; kingdom Metazoa; phylum Arthropoda; class Arachnida; order Araneae; family Araneidae; genus Argiope; species Argiope argentata. The sequence continues at coordinate 1,858,535 of JAOUZG010038029.1, read as the reverse complement.
ATCCAATACATCACTTGTGACGTAGAAGCAGGCTTTCTAAATTGGCGATTTAATATTACAGAGCGTGTAATGTCAAAATCAATTCATTTCTTTGTTCAGAATAAATCCATTAAAATTTAATTAAATATTATTGGAAACCCCTGCTTTCAAATTTGTAGAAAATGGGTTTCACTAACGAGTTTTTGAAATTTAATTACCACACCTCAAATTAAAAAAAACAGTCACTGGTCATGAAATTCTTTTGCGAAGATTGGATTCTTACCTTTCCAAAAGTAATTGCTTCAAAGATGCTCTTTTTGCCACTTTTCCTCTAAGAGTGTCCATTTTTCAATTAGAGCATTATTCTTCTATCCTAATTACATTTCTCGGATAAGAAAATTTCATTTTATCTGAAACAGAGTCCAATTGAGAAATTCAAGATATCGATAGTACAGTTCTAGATGTAATCATTATACTTCGGCCATTATCATCATACCATCGACTTCATTAATGCTGCATGGATGCATAGATATTTATTATGTGGAAAAATTATTTACTTTGTCAGTTTTGGAATACTGATTATTGAAGTTTTCATATTATTGCACGAGAATAGGTTGAAAAATAAGACGAATTGCCAATTTCTGTATCATTATATAACCCCTCATTCTTCCCTAATCCTGAGGAATAAGAATTTTGTATTTCGTTACCGCTAAAAAGAGTTCCTTGAAGGATACTAGAAATCAGCAAACAATGTTTGCATTTTCCTAATTACTACATACATGTAATGGATGGAGTACATACAACATAAATCGTTAGCATTTTCAAACGTTCCTTGTTATTGAAATACTATTTTAGAAAGTGCACAATTGCGAGCAAAGAATTTTATTTTCTTGTCCAGCATTTCAGTAATTTTTTGAAACATCTTAAATATTCAGTGTCTCAAGTTAAAAATTACCTACAATTGAACAATCAATAAAAACATGTAATTAAATAAATACAAATTCACACAAACTGGATAATGGGTAAATTCTTTATTATACGAATAATTTGGAAGACAAGAAATGCAGATGCTAAAGACATGATCGAAGTGTGCCCGAAGAATAGCACTTGTAGAATTTCTCATATGGAAGTATTTAGAAAAGATGCGACTTAATTTTGCAGATATTACTTGTATATATGTATACCCATAAATTATATATTAAAGAAATAATAAATATTCCAGGAGAGGAGTTTGACTTGGGACGCAAGTATCAAGATTGGGTTGGGTTTTATTGGCGAATGAATGAATCTAAACTGCGCCTGTTGTAGCAGGTGTCGATCCAATACCCATCAAATGCTTTCCGCAGACTGATTTTAAAAAGCAGCATGCCTTTTTCTGAAGGAAAAGTGACGTCATAGCAAAGGGGGAGGCAATTAGCATTGCTGTTTCACTATTGTCACCGCCACGTGACCGGGAGCCAAATGAACTGATTCCATTAATTTATATTTGTTATGAAGATAATTCTGTTTTTCTCATATTTTCTTTTTTCTTTACCGCTGTTATTTTTTGCCATGTTGTTTACTGTTAAGTAAATTTCTGTTAGAATCAAGGCATCTCCTCCATGTTGCATCCTCTCGCATTTGGGGGTATCTATCAAAGTTTGCATAATTTTCACTCAAACATATTGTTGTGAAAATATGGACAAAAAAACCAGGGCTTTTATCTTTTTGAGAGCTATTAAAATAAACAGAAGCATACTGGGCTCGATTGGAAAAGATGAAGATAAATATCTCTTATTTGAAAGCAACCATATTATGAAAAACCAATGTACAGGGGTCATAAAATAACTTTCCATGATTGAGGACGTCTACAGACAAAAAGAATGAACGGAATAAAACCACATTTCATACACAGACTATGGAAGGCATGGGAAAATGATCTTGGTAAAAATAAAATTAATACCAAAAGTTGAAGATGGGAGAAATACTGGCGATGTAGGAGTACAGTTAAGAATGAATTCATGAAACAATGACAATAATGCTTTATTCGTCAACACTGAGATCTCATGGATCCTGTGTAGCATTTCCAATACACTGATTTGCCCTGTGGGCAACATATTGTATACGTTCTCAACTGCTGCGTAAAAATTGTCAGTTTTCATTTTCATAAAAACCCGTTTTATGTTCTGCACATAAGACATGCGGGTTTTCTTAAGAACAGCACTGATATTACACTGACTAGTATAGAACAGTTTCAGCAATAGAAGGCTGAGGTAAGGTATGACCCATAATATGCATACATCAATAGTCGATCACGAGCAACATTCAAGAACATATTAATTGGTGAGAATAGAACTGGTAGCAGGTGGTCGGCTCTTCCCTTTTACAAGGAATGCATAGCACTGCTATCATGTACACTCTAGAAATTTTGTTTGATCCATCTCGATATTTAAATTTCCCCATTCGTACGTGATAGAAGCGCTAATCCATCTCCTAAAGACAAATTTTAGTTATACCTTTTTTCTCTGGAATTCACCTTTTCATGCCATTAGCAGTCTGAATATGAAATGTGGTTTTATTTCGGCCATTCGTTTTAGCTATAGATGCCCCAAAACAAGGAAAGTTATTTTAAGGCCACTCTGTGCATTTACCATACTGCATTACACTACAACATTACCGAAAAGGAAGAGTTTTGATATTATCACTTACAGCTAGGAAATTGATGTACTTAGTAGCGAAATCAATTCCAGTCAATTTCGATAACCTACGATTTACTAATAAATTAGGCTTACCATTATCACAAAGACTGATTACACTCAATGCACATACTCATATCCATCTAATTGCGTGTTTTAAGTAAAATGATTAGTTAAAAAATGCAATGCCGAAATGAATAAGTTTTTTAATGATCCATTAGGTGAGGCAAATTATGAGGGACAATACGAATTTGGAAATGAAAATTGGTTATTTCATACTTTAAAATTGAATTTACCGACATTTATTCGTAATTTTTTTTGTATTAGTAGCTAATATTATTTTATGAAGTCTGTTACATGTTGTTTTTAATCTTTAAAATTTGTGAGGAACCAATGCACCTGATTTTAAAGTCAAATTTAGACGAATATGTCATCTTACTGTACATTCTCTTGACCCTTTCATCTCTCCCGGTGACATTTGCCACCGCCGTATTTTAAACCTGATGGTGGCCTTTGCCATGACTTCCTGGTTCCCATACCCGTGGTGAAAATGTGATGAAATTAAATGCGGATGTTCTCTTGGTGACCCTCGTCACTAATTTCCATCCATTTGTTTTATTCCAAATTTTAAAAATTCGGGGCTCAAAAGGTTAAATTGCGCTGTGACGTCCGCATTGCCTCGAAAAAATACGCAGTTCATCTCAAAATAAGACACGAACGTCTTGATTTACTGTTTTGTTGATTCCATTAGAACTTCGTCTCTTGGCGCATTTCTTTCATTGTCTCACTCATACAGGTGATTTGTAATTGCATTTCTGGTACGCTGATTTGATCGAAGCAACGGATTCGCGCCATGTTTAATTTCCATTTGAAAAAACGCAATAAAGGGCGAGGAAAACCTCGTTATACCGAAATATTATTAAACGGAATAATGCTTTACCACGAATGCGTTCGGCTAAATGCAGCAAGAGAGCGGAACGAGTTTGACTAACACTTGCTGTTTGAATGGAATCACGCGCGATTATGTGACGATATTTCAAGGGACGAAATGAAAAAAAAAAGTACGAAAGTCTTCTATAGTTTTAAATAGCTTTTATTCTATTTATTTGAATGCTTTCAGTAAATTATTTTTTCTTTGGACAATTTCTATGTTTACTGCATTTCATATGAAATTCTAAGCAATCTCGATCCTTCATTTACTAGAGTAACTGCTTCTATTTTATGCGTTCATAAGTTTTCTTAATTAACCTCTAAACAAACCGATCGATAGAAAAGGTAATACACCGCCCAACAACAGTGTTAGCGACTTATATTGCATCTTATATACACATATACGGAAAGAAAAATGAAACTGAGTTAAAATTGAAAATTGATGCTTTGCATTGATTGCATCTACTGATGAATTTATTTTAGAGTTAAGTAGCAAAGGAGTATTGTAAATATACAAACACTTCTTTTCATGATGTCAGAAACTATTTAAATCGACTGTTCACTTATTAAGTATTTTTTTATTAAATTAGATCGCATTTTAGAAGCAGTTAAGGAACATTTATTTTTTTTTCTTCTTAAAGGTCATCTGGAATAATGGGGTCCGTGGAAAAAGTAATCGTGGACACCGACTGCGGTGTGGATGACGCCATGGCTCTGATGTTGGCCCTCAGCAGCAAGCGAGCCCGAGTCGTCGCGATCACCTGCGTCTTCGGGAACACCCCGCTGGATAACGTGTGCGACAACGTGAAGCGCGTGCTCGTCGTCTGCGATAAGAAGGAGGTAAGAACGCCTGCTTCGAACGATTTCGGAGCGTGGTTGCGCTTTCGATGTTCTTGTAATCAACGGAAACTATTACTTATAGTGGAGAGATTTTGGGCGGTTTTAAAAATAGAAAAGATACAGTTTAAATAGATTTTGATTAATAATAAATGAAGAAAAAACATTGAAAATAAAGAATTGGATCAAGGATTTAAAAATTTTCGTACAAATAAGTTTTTTTTGTTTATATAAATATCGGTAGATTCAAATAATTAAGAATAACTGATTGAAATCTCCCCCCCCCCTTGTGCATCTTCATTCTAGCCAACTTCAATCGTAAACAATCTTAATTGAAAATCACTTTCAAATTCCTTCTTTTTACTGTTGCTTTAAAAAAAAAAATTGGTTCAATTTTCTGGTGTATTTTTTAAAACCTTGTTAAAAAGTTTTATACTATGTCGTAACCTATGAAAAGATTTTAAATAATGAAAGTGGTGAATATAAATTAAGTCAAAAGATCAAGTAAAACCTGTTATAAAAAATGTGCAGTGGGTACTCTTTATCAACTGAAACTGTTTATTAACTAATAGAACTATTTTCTACTACTACTGGCACTAATTATTAACTTAAATGGATCTATTTCTTAATTTATATCAATCTGTTTTTTAGCTAATTTAATTATTCATTGACTACTTTTGGAATTATTTATTAACTCGTTGGTAGTATTTATTAACTAGTTATGTGCCATAAAAATTATTCCTTTTCGGAAAATTTTCAGGTAAATGGATACTTCTCTGAAAAGAAAATCTTTACTTTTTTGAGAATGAGAAAAATATATAGAGGTAATCTCTCTCTATTTTTTTTATTTAAAACAATTCCGTTATACTTTTATATTAAATCGCGAGAATACTCTTCAGGCAAAGAATTTATAAGATTTAAACTAACTATAGGTTCAGACCACTTCTTGCGAACTCTAGTTTATTTAGTGTAATTATACTAACTTAACACAATACTAGGGATATTTTGGGTGGGGCCTTTTGGTTTTTAATCGTAGCCAAATGACGAAAATGCCACTTCAGCTGGCACCCCTCTCCAAACTTCCATACCACACCAGCAGGAGAACATTTGTTCCGGTGCAAATAATGTGCACCAGAACCGCTCTCAAGACGGTTCTTCGCAAAAATCCGGTATCGAATCTAAAACCCACTGGTTCCGAAGCCGAGATACTCACCAACGGGCCACCGCTTCCGTTGCTAATGCTAGAAAATATCCAGATGATTGCACAGCAATTCCGCCGTATTGCAAACCAAACTGTGTCGCTCGCAAAAATGAGGGCGCCGCGTCTTGGCACAAGCTTTGTGAAATGCAGTTGTGCTTGAGCTTAAGTAATTTGCTTACAATATCTTGATTCAAATCATAACTAAATAGTTTTTAGGTTTTAACGTTCATGATTTGCATGTAAACATTAAGAAGATAAATGTAATTAGCAAAAGAAATTAATGCTCAAAATCAAGGAAATAATAGTTCCAAGATAGTTAAAAAATGCATATTTAACAATAAAGAACTTGTTACGCGATTTCTTTGCACATTCCTAAGAAGCCAGTTTTGTGAATTAATAAAAATTCCAGATTGGTTTCCTTTTGAGCTCTTCTTTTACATCAATAAAGAATTTTAATTTTATGAAAATATATTCGACGGATTCACTAGTTATCCAAGGAAATAAGGTTGAGTCGCTTTCTAAATTAATAGCATAGTTGTAGTAGATAAATAATCGATACATCGATGTTTTTTAGAATTCCCTAACACGACTTAAGGACATTTAAAAATTGATGCAATCTCTTGTTAACCTTTTAAATGTTTCTCAGTTTAATGCCGAGCTATCCCATAAGGATTATATGAATGTTCAAAGTACGTTTTAATAAGTACAAATGCATATCTTTGATTGTGGAGCCCATTGTGTAATCTGATCTTAGACAAACATTAAGTTGGCTGAGTGTAAAAATAGGATTCGTTAACACTAAACACTCTACGTCAAAAGTTTGATCTTGAGATTTATTTATGGACATTGAAAATGTCTAGATGTTTCTTTTTAAATTTAAAATGCATGTTACTGTCTGGTGGGATGAGTGTTATTCTTGGAATTAGAACATTTGGAAATGATTCTATCATTTCTGTTTCAATAACATACGCTTGACATTGGTATTGTATAGATTTTACTAAATCTATTACATAAATCTGATATCAGCCAGCAACTGACTTGGCTTTGCTTTATATAAAGTTGAAACTTGATATCTTTGATCACGAATTTTATTATAATAATGTTCGATTCCTCTTAGAATATTTATTCCTGTTCTTAGAGATGCGCAGATATTTTTGCTTCTTTGGAAATAGTTTACAAGACTCAAATTTTGAGATTTTTTATATATTTTTAAGGGAATAGATTTTTTATTAGAAAATACCGATTTTATTTTGTTTTCATTTGCATAATAGTAACTGTTTCATCGTCTTAATAATTTGGTTCTTTCCGATTTTTCTTTCGTGTTTCACCATTTAAGGAAATCTCGAGTATCCCAAATTTTCGCAACGGTAGATGCGCGAACTGAGATCGTTCCACAAAGTTTCCTTAATTGGTTCCTTGCCTTGATTGCAAAACGGATCTACTGCATCAAAAACGAGGTGTTTCGTAAGTGAGCGGCCCTTTTTTTCCTTGAAGTGTGCTCGTTAATTGCTGCTCGACAGATTGACAGCATGATGGGTAAAAGGATTCTTTAACTCGGGCTGATATTAACGCTTTGCCCTCGCATGTCTCCTCTCAGGTACCCCTCAAGAAGGGGCATCAGTTTTATTTATTTTTTTTATTGGAAAAAAAATCTACAGAATGATAATATTCAACATGGTATATTTATCTTGAAAAGGAAAATCAATGCCTTGTAATAGTCGAATAGTTAGTTATGTATCGAATTATTATTCCGAAAACAAAGGTCTAGTCTTGTTTATTCTTCGATGGAATTTGCTTATCGGCTTTTAAAAAGTTAAATGATGTTCGCTGAAGTACTGCTAAGGCGATCCTTTTTGCGTATTTTGTTTTGCAAAGTGAAGTAAATGAACTATTTTTTCTTCGACGGCCTTCAAGAATTGTATTTTATACCCTTCGTTAGTTATTGAATCAGCTGTGGTAATATTTCTGAAAAAAAGTTATATAAAAATTGAGTGACGTATTTTTTGTTGTTTTATGAACATTTTCGTATTAAGTTCCTACATTTTATCACATGTTTTGTCCCATTTAATAAATCCGGAGTCTTTTTTTTCTTTTATGTTTCTAATGTCAACGATTCTTTTTCTCTACTGCAAATCTACAATTACGGATAAAATATCTATGAACATAATTTTTTTATTGACTTCTGGCGTCTTTATTATTAAAGCGTCTTGATTAACGAAAATTTCAATAGAAAAATGAAAGTCTCTCCGGCATTGTGACGTCGTGGATACGCAGCTCATTCAGCCCTTCCCCCAAATTGTGTCACTCATGATTTTAGCAATCTTACCATGAGTCGTAAACCAAATAAAATTTTTGCTCCAATGGAGGAAAGTGTCAATATTTGAAATGCGAACATTCTAATATCAAAGAGGTATGTACAAAGAAATATACCAAATACGTTTGTGTCCATAAATATTTTCTTTTAGTGTAACTTTCTCTGAGTACTTAATTTTATTAATCTACACCAGACCGTTGTTCGTTTGTTTGCGAACTTGTTTTGACTTGCTTCATATATGCCTCATTTCTCACCAATGGCCATGGCTCAGATTCGCCGAAAATATGAATAAACACGTTTAATTTTCTCTTATTCACGCAAAAATAAACGGAGTTATGTCTATTTCTCAATGATTGCAAATTCTTTCGAGACTCAGTAGCACAAAACATTTTAGCTTTTACTTTTTATATAACAATACTTGATTTATGAAGGCGTGAAATTGTATTATAATAATTTTTATTACAGAAGAATTTCAGCTTTCATTCATTAACAAAATTTATTTGAAAGAGCCGTTGACCAGGCAGTGCTTTGAACCGAACAGGAGGACAAAATGCGGGGAAAAGAGAACGTGAGAAAGTATTTTGAACTTATGTAGCTTTAAAATGGAATTTTGCAGAAGGTGCCTTTTTGTTTTTCATTATTTTGAAATCATTTTAAAAAAATAACTACCCATTCTCAGACTTTTAAAGGAAAGCCTGATTTTCGAGTGATTAGAAAATAATAATTTTTTGACTGTGGATAAATTGAAATTTCAACACGTATATCAATAAAGTATATGCAAACTATTTAAAAAAAACATGACGAAAGTTCTTGACTCGGCTCATATATATTTTGATTATAAATCTTTCGCACTATTTATGGTTATTTGTCGAATGCAGTGAATATGGATCTTTGCATGCGAATCAATGGCTGATTTGGAATTGTGAGGACTCTCTTTTAAAAGTTTTCCCATTAATGAGTTTTTTTCAATGTTTGTAACTTCTTGAAAATGAACATTTTTTTTATTATCCCCCCTGAAGGAGCCTCGAAATGAGGATGAGAGGCTTTCGTTATGGTAGTTGGATCTCATCACCCTGGAGGGTATACAAATAGATGAGAGTCTGGCTCCTCCCATCGACGACGAGGTGTACTTTTTACGGGAAAGGTTGTACCGTGGCCGGTGATGGTCTTTCAGACTGAGCCACAGTTCCCGCCAGTGTTGCTGTTGCGGCGATCCGGTCATTTAGTTTTATGGTTTATTGCGTGTACCTACGGGCGATCTGGTATAACTTATTTGATTATTACGGTTTATGATCCGCGTTTGCACACAACTTTATTTAAAGAGATGATTGCTGTTTATATTTATTGTAATAACTGAATGAATAAAATGGGGAGAAACCTCAGCAAATGATTATTAGTAATATTTTGTAATTATTCGAATTCATAGTTTTTAGAAATTGATTTATCTATAAACTAGGCTAATAGAATTTTCATAATCGTCAAGCCTTACGACTCCTCTCAGCTCGGTGACCCTGGACACTTGCCTAAACTTATTTGTCGGAAATTTGCCACTGATACAAAATACCCTATAGTATGAAACGCCTTTATTATGATTGTCTCCACAGATCTTTGTCTTGGACTATTTTAATTATTTTTTCGCATGCCACGAGTTATTTTTTTGTCGCGAAATTTATGTAAACGAAATTCTTTTGCCGAATCGGAAATTTCTAAATTTTTACACACACACATAAAAAAAAGGAGGAAAAAAAGAGTATAGGAGAAGCAAGCTCGATTGCGAAAACTGCAGTTTGCGCGCATCGTTATTTTGAGAAGAGCCGACCCTAAAACAGAAGCGACCTCAAACGCGAGGTGCTGCGCATGCGCACTCGACGGACGACGCAACGCACGAGTTGCTCTTCGTCGGAAAGAGACGCGCTGCGGGACGGGAATCGAGAAGACCGATCAATAAACAAGAAACTATATTTGGGCGTTTTGCGTCATTTTGGAATTGAAATGAAGAAATTATCCCCCCCCCCTCTGTAAAAAAAATCTTGAATAACAACACGCCCTATCGCTTCAATTATTGTAAGCTTTATATTTAGACAGTCTTCTTTTTGTCTGTATTTGATATTATTTGCACACTTTTTTTTTGTTCGATAACATATGTTTAGGATTTATTTTTCCTTGGGAGAGGTTTCATTTTTATTTAGAAGAGAGAGAGAAAAAACAAACAAATGATAACTAATATTGATAGAATTATATTTGAAATTTTTGAGATAAATTAATATTTTAAATGGGTTTTTAAAACATGCTTTTAATCGGACAATAAATAGATTTTGGGAGGTATTTTTATATGCATAAAAAAAGCCACAAAATTGTTTCTGATTGTTGAAAATACTGTTATCAAATTGGAATTTCTAACTAGACGCCTTTTAAGTAGCAGTAAAACTCCGATATAGCGAAAATTCCTGTAAAATAAATTTTATTTTCAGGAATCTTAGATTTTCAAAGGAAAAATAATTTTCGTATACTTACATAAAATATCTAACAAACTTTTATGAATAATAATAAAAAAGGAAATAAAATTGTTTCATTGAAATTAAATGCTCGTAAAAACAGATGTAGTTAGTGGACAAAAAGTGGGTTGTGGGTGATGCGCTTTCTCCGCCACTTCCGTTTTTGAGCCTTTATCTTAAACTTATTCAATTTAAGATTTTTTTTTTAAATGAACACGACGTCTAAACAGCGATAGACAAGCGAGAAAGAGAAGGTCAGTTGAATGGAGGACCCGGTGAAACGAAAAATACTGTCAAAAGTAAATAAAAATTTATCACCGTTTGTGTACTGCTTTCTAGTAAATTTGTTACAAAAATGTATGCAATATTTTTAAATGAATTTTAAAAATAAATTATGTGTAGTCAATATTTATCAAGTATATAATGAGAATTTTACAGCATAAATTTTTATAAACATATAAATTTTAATTGATCCCTTTTTTTTTCTCCAAAAATACAGGAAATTTTAATCCATTATGGTTCCGTTGTGCGATGAATTTTCTCTTCTAACGATATTTACATTGGGTGGAATTCCTTTTCGTACCGTTTTCTTTACATTCACGTTTTTTGGCTACGCTCCTATTTTTCATAACGGGTGTATTTTCCAAGGACTGTAAATCAGATACCCGATAACTAAGCTTTTGATATTCAGAATGATACATTATAAGTGCATCTAATTGTTGCTTTTGGAAGTTCTCAGCCAAAATGGAATTATTCAATGGCATCATAATTTGAGATAAAAATTGCATATACTGACTGAAACAGCTCCCATATTCCACGCAATTCTGAAACGGAATATGTTTCTAATCAGGTAATACAGAAAAAAAACAGCTAAAGGGTTAATAAAATTCCCCACCAAACACAGCCCACCATTAGCAAAAATTATAGAAGTATTTAAACCGCAATATTCACAGGCTCGTTAGCGTGAATAAAATGAAAGTGAATTCTGTTGACCCGGTCATTTCCTGCAATGTGGAGTGGGAGATATGAGACCGCATAATCCTGTTCTTGACGATTCATTAAACAATGTTTTTTTAAAGATGAATTTATTAACTAATCAGCATCTTAAGGATGTTAAACATTAAAAGGGATTATTCTAAATAATTCAGTCATAGAGATAATTGGGAACATCTGTTTTGGCTTTCTACATACGGTAGCAGACTTTTTTGAAGAAAATATATTTAACACAATAAACTATTAAATTTATTTTATTGCTCATTTCCGACTTCTTCAAAAGGCCTCAGTGGTGAGGTCTCGGCTCTTGAACCGTAGGAGTTCAGGTACGAGACCCGATTCCACCGAAGAACCGTCGTGCAAGGGGGTTTGTTGTACATTGAATACAAACTAATTATTTCATCAGTGAAATAACCTTTAGGTCAAACGTTATTCCACTGATGTGGTGGGGAGAGGGATGTGTGAGCTCAGGTGTTGTCCTCATCATTTGACCTCGGTTCAAAATGACTAAGTCTGTCCCGAAATAGCCCTGGTGTTGCTTTACAACGGGATGTTAATAAAACTAAACCGTCAGGGATAAACGTCCTCCCGTTGGTGTAGCTTATAGAGGGGTGCCGTTCACGTGTTGTCCTCAACATCTGACCGTGGTTCAAAATGACGAGGCTCATTCCAAAATATCCCTAACATTGCTTTAGAACAGGACGTTAATATAACTGAACTAAAACCGCTTTCTTCAAAATATTGATTTTTTTAATTGCTTTTCGGTAATATGTTCCATTTTTTATAATATCGCGTATAAACTATCGTAACTATTTAATAGCTCCAATTTATAAAAAGTAATTCATTCTTTATATAAAAAAGCATAATTAACTGGAAACTTGTAAAAAATGAGAGAAAGAAAATTTTAAGACTTAGAAACATACTTTAAAGTAAGCAAAGATATATTATTTCCTTTAAATAGTAGGAAGTATGGATTTCATTTCAAGAAGAATCGCTTTCCAGCCATGCACTCGTTCTCCTTTAACATGGAAAGTGCATTTGAATTAAGCACGTCATTTCAGTAGATTTGGAACCTTACTACTGGATGCTTTCGCTTCATTAAATCGCAAACTATAATCATCTTCAAAAGAAATTTTAATTTACTGAAATTGGTGTTTTACTACCCTGACACATTCTGTGGTCCATCGTTAACTCCATCGATCCCTTGGAAATACTAATTCTGCTCCTTTCAGTCTTATCAAGCATGCACATTTGTTGAAAAATATATCTTGGAAGATCTGGCATATTTCAAGTCTCCCGTCTCTCTTTACAACCTCCGTTTCTTTCAGAAAAGAGTCGAAATCTTTTTTGCATTTCTCCTTCAGTATTACCTTGTTTTAATTTCTGTGTCATTTTTATTTTCGTACTTCAAGCATTGTCAAATTATTATTATTATTGATTTTTCATTCAAGAAAGTAATACTTATGTCGATGACATGCTCATACGAATGTTTTTTTGTTAATTTGGCATAACATAATGAGCGCCATTAATTGGGCGGCATTCTACCGCATTCTTAACTTCATTCACACAAAATGTAAAAGAAATCAAGAAACAGACTTGAAGCTGAAAATTCAGAAGATTGTCAGATGTGTCATTGCTGTGGAATTTAATACGAATATCTTCTAAAACAATTATTTTAGAAAAGTGGATTTTATATCATCTTAAGATTAAGAAAATGACTCTTTTGATGGCATCAATTTCATTTCCGTACGATTTCCCCCTGAATTTGAATAATTTTTAGTTCAGTTGCATGTAGAAACTGCAACAATGTTTTTAAATGTTATAATGAAATTAGAATTGATTCATTAAAATTCCGTTGTGGGATTTTTTTACTTCTGCTTTTATATAATATCATAGCCATTTCTTTTCGCAAATATATAATAAATTTTGCACACGTGCCCAATAATGAAAAAAATTGTTAAATGTTAATCGTTTAACCGTCAAAAAGTCAATATGGGCGAACTAGCTGGTCTCAAAAGGCAGTTAGTACATATATAGATTGTTATGGTATTCTAGTTTTCATTCGAGATTAAATTTATTATAAACGTATTTATTTGTTGGCATAGTTTTCTTTTGTTAAGTGTTACTTAAGTTTATTGGTAACAAAATAACAAGTAACGTTTAAAACTGAAATATTTTAAATATAGAAATCGACTAAATTCTACTACAATAACCAAAAGGATTTCATTAAAAACTTCATAAATGGGCTTCGCAGAATTTTCATTTTAATAAATAATTCAGAATAGTTTAAAAATGGTAATAGTATGATATTTACTTGGCTTTCTTTTTTTAATTGAAATTATTTTTTGAATAGCTTCAGAAATTTCTAAACCTGTACCTTTTGCTTTGTATTGAAAGGAATACGAAGAAGAGATTGCTCCAGAAAAAAGGTTCCCAAATATTTCATCGTTGCGGCACGAACGGTTTAGAAACCGAATTTATAAGGATCTTGATCAGGGCATTGAATTTCTTCATGTTCTTCCCGAGAAAGCGTTTATGAACCAAAGAGGATCTTTTGTGAAGAACTAATTTTTCATTAAATATAGTTAAAAATATTTCTAATCTGTGCCTTCATGAAGATTTTAAGTTCTCGCCACTATTTTTTTGCAAATCATGGAAAGGGTCAAGGATTTGCTTTGAAAACGATGCAGATACTTTAAAGAAAGAAATGAGCTAGCTTGAAACGTGTGATTTAATAAGTATAAACTTTTTTTATTTGTAACTAATTAATATTTAATATCTAAAAATGGCAATGCTTTATTTACTTTAAAATTGACGAGTGAAAGAAATTTCATAGTGATTGATTATAATAAAGGTGAAAATCTAACTCTACAGACATTGTTGGCAGGATCAGAAACTTTTATTTGTTTTATTTAATGTGCCGAAGATAATCTTTTTGTTTTATTTTATTCCTGAAATGGATAGTTTCATATTGACATCAGATAGTAATATATGTAGAAATAATAATCAATGTTGTTGTAACATCTGAAACACATTCAGTATCAAATATCGTATTTTTCAATTCCTATAAATAGTTCACACTCTCCCTATTTATAATTCGTGCAAATTTTGAATCGCAATAAAATGCCTTTTATTCATCCACTCAAGTTCAAATACATTTTTAAACTTGTAGTGGATGACACTCGATGTTAATACAGTATCTTTCATATATAAATTCACAATTTATTCCCTTATTCCTTCTATTAGTTCATATATATCTTGTTCAAATGTTCAATCATTAATAAAATATTTTTTTTTCATCCACTCAAGTTTTAAATACATTTTTTTAAACTTGTAGTGGACGGCACTCGAAGTTATTACAGTTTTTTCAAATATTAATTCATTAAAATAAAATTAAGGAAGTTTGTATTATTTTGTATGTAAACAGTTCGTGTTCGAACCAACAGATGGCGCCATGAAAATTTTGTTAAATTTTTTTATAATTCCTACTGTTAATTTACTCTCTCCCTTATATATATAATCACGTTCAATTTTTTTATATTACTTAAATATCTATATATTAATTATTTATAATTTTACTATGAATAGTTACTATACTAAAATCTATAAAAATACAAGTTAACTATTAATGTATGATTTTGCTTTGAATATAGTCGTTTGGGGAAAATTATAACTCAAATTAATTAAATTCTTTTTAAGCTTTGCTTTCATTGCACGCACGAATTGTGAAATCGCTGAGACGTTCTTTGAGAATTTGTTTCGCTTCAAAGTTTTCCATGAACTGAAAATTGTCTTGCATTATCCGTATAATTCTGTCGGATCTCGCATAACAAGCATTTCGTGTAACGAGTGATTCTCAGAACCAGCAGTAAAAAAAAATTATTCACTTAAAGAGCGATTTCAATTAACCCTGAAGCGGGGAAGTGAAAATATTGGTCTTAATAGGAGAAGTGCGGTCTGCGAGACCACATTTTCTTAATACCCAGTCTAAAT
Organism: Argiope argentata; assembly: GCA_026289955.1. NCBI lineage: Eukaryota > Metazoa > Arthropoda > Arachnida > Araneae > Araneidae > Argiope > Argiope argentata. Next base: position 1,843,118 of record JAOUZG010038029.1, on the reverse strand, counting down.
TTTCTAATGAAAGTATTGGCATGAAAATCAGCCCTTATATATTCTACATATATTTTTCTTGATTTATAAATATGCTCTAGAAATTTTTCAAAACGTATTATCATGGGAAAAAAAAGTAACTGCGTTTAAAGATACATTTTCTTTTCAATTTGTATGTTACAACAAATAATAGGTATACTTGAAAAACCATAATACTTTTTATTTTTTAAATCATATTTATTTTTCTAGTATACAAAGGTACATAGAAAATAATATAAGGAAAAATTCAAAAATTATATGGGGGAAAAATTGAACCTTTTTTTATTGGCATCACTTCTACAACTTATGAACATTCATATCACAGTTTTTGCGAGATTTTTAAACATACGGGTTTTGTATAATAATCAGCCCATAAATTCTGTAAATATTTCTGTTGGTATGTTAATTTAAATAATTTTTCAAAATACATTTCATTTGAAAGATTAATTATATTTGAAAATACATAACAGAATCAGTCGGCTGCAAACTTTCATCGAAAAAAAATCTTCTATAAGTTATCCTTATCATTAAAATCACTTTCTGCTTTATTTAAATGTCTATGGAGCTCTGCTTCATCGCAAGTATCAGTAGATTAGATAATATTTAGAAGAGCAAGTTTTACAGCTGTTGGCAAAGATTTGTCTAATGCTGCAACACTAAAAGGGAGATGCGTTCTCACAGATGTCGCGCAAAGAAGTAGCTGAAATAATTAAAAAGGTACCTGCTAAGACTGGTCGGAAAAGTGCACGTGTAGTAGAGGTCATGAAAAAGAAGCTACAGGGTCAATCCATTTGAATGAGCTAAAAGTAGAAGGCGGATAACCGAAAGTCCACCCTTAGATGTAGGAGATACCGTGTCTCCCCGAGTAAAGGGTTAAAGCGATTGGCAAGAATATATCGTGATGTTACATGTTGCATTAGTTCATGGCAATCTGTTGAATGTTTGTTTGAAGGCAATCCTTTCACGAAAGAAGCGTTCGGATAGTGTCGCAGAACACAACTCTGAGGGGCTTGAGCAGACACCTGTGGAATCGACGGGATTTTCTCTCTGGTTCAAGATTATGAGGCTAGAGGTGGATAGCAAGAACATCACTGAGCTGGTGAAAGAGCATAACCGGAGGCACAGAAGATCTTATCGATATGCGCTCTGTGCCACATCAAAAGGCCACGAAAGAAATCTGACCAGGAGAAGTGTAAATTATAGATTTAACAGGGCAACAATCTTCCAGTGAAATAAGAGAACGCGAGAAATGATTGCATCGTGCGTTGAAAGGCATCCTCTTTATAAGACAGTAACTATGGGTAATAAAATTCAATTCAGCCTTCTGCTTTCAATAAAGAAACCATAAAATAACTGAAGCATTTGTAGATTATTTAAAATTTATGTGCTCGAAATACGTCTTTGAATGGTCTCCAGCCTACACACTGGTAAAGCAATAATCCGGTTTCGATGATTTGGGAGTTCGAAGTAGATTATTATTTATTAAATTCTTATTTATTTAAAAATTTATGATAATTTATTTTGCTTTATATTTTAGTAATTTTCCTAATTTTTTTTGAAGAAAATCACATTTATAATTTTTTTTATCTTTTAGTAATTTTTACTATACTTTATATGCTTTTTTTTTCTGTTTAATCCTGTAATACAAATAATAGTAATAAATTAATAAAATAAAAAGTCCTCCAAATCTATTTAACATCATAATGAGCAAAATAGAAAAACATATTAAGTTAAAAGGTTTGTTAGTAAATAATTCATTATACTTTACTAGGTTTCAAAACTGTTTTCTAATTACTAAAACAATGCACAAGTTTGCTTCTTTACCACGGTAAATTTTTCGAGTTCTATTATTTTACTAATTAAACAGAAAAAATAACATTTTGTATGGTTCGTTTTACAGCAGTAAATCTGAAACTAAAATTAATGATAAAAATATGAATTTATCTAATATATTAAGAATAACAATTAAAGCAGCATACAAAAATAACTAAAAAATAATTTCAATTTTGAAAATTACTGTTCATTTTTAGCTACTGCAACAAAATCTGTACAAAACATACTATGTACGTTATGCACAGCACCTGAGTGAACTGTGATTTGTTAGTGGCCAGCTACCTTTGGCGAAAAATTGGTTCGCCGTGATGAACGGCTACAGATTATTATAATTGTTTCGCCAGCAAAATCCTCCAAGTTTGGAGCCTGGCTGCATCATACACTGACAGAATTGAGGTCGCGGTGCTCTGATGGTAAAGGTTTTTGCTTTGGAATTGGAAGGTTTCAGATTCGAAACCCGATTCCACCGAAGAAACCGTCGTGCGAGCCGGTCTGGTGCACGTTGAATCGGTCAGTGCCAAACGTCCTTCAGCTGGTGTGGGGGAAAGAGAGTGAGTGCCAGTTCAGGTGTTGTCTTCGTCATCTGACCGCTGTTCAAAATTAACGAGGTCCGTCCCCAAATATCACTAGTGTTTCCTTAAAATGGGACATTAATATAATAATAAAAAACCGACAGAACTATTTTGCGGAAGTGTGAAACATTGCTGTAGCGAAATATTAGTTTTGTTATTTTATTTGAATACATGCTTCGTCTCTCTCTCTCTCTCTCTCTCTCTCTCTCTCTCTCTCTCTCTCTCTCTCTCTCTCTCTCTCTCTCTCTCTCTCTCTCTCTCTCTCTCTCTCTCTCTCTCTCTCTCTCTCTCTCTCTCTCTCTCTCCC
>JAOUZG010038029.1:1795707-1839988 GCA_026289955.1 Argiope argentata | reverse complement strand
TATATATATATATATATATATATATTTTCTGTTCTTACTTTATTTATAATGCCTTGAAAAAGCCGCGTAAAATATTAAAACTAATCGAATGCTTATTTTTTTCGGTATTTTATAAATCAATATCAATATATATTCAACAATGCTACGAGGTATTAAAAAATAGATTTTAATATGGTAAGAATTTTCTTTTAAACAGAAAGGATATATGAAGCTGACTGTCTTTGCGATAGATGCTCTTTTGGGATTACCTGGCCAATAAAATAAATTTTCATTCTCCATTTTCTTTATAGAACATAAATTTTTACGACCTTTCGGTTTGATGCAAAAACTCTGTGAATCATTTTGTTTCAGAAATTCGCTCTTCATTCTTTGCGCTTTATGTAATGGAAAAACTGAACATCCGAGATCACGATTCTGCGATCTAATGACTGATCAAATAACATTTAAGCGATTTTTTATTCACTTTTTGAAGCAAACATTTATGATTTTTATGCTCTTTAATACTTATTGGATGAATGGATTTTATTACTTACAATTTTTTCAACATTTCTTGAACCATTTAATGTTCTGTATTTTTAAAATATGTGTACCATATACACATAAGTTATTCTGTAACTTTTTTTGAGAATAAACTTTGTAGTTTAAACGTGCTGAATAAAGTATTTGAAAAAAGTAGTTATTTGTGATCAGTCGAAAGAAAATTATTCACCAGTTTATCGTATGGATAAGACAAAAATACCAAAGTTCAGTTTAAAAGATACGCAAAAAAACCTTAGACGCAACAATGCAGGGAAAATGAAAAGTATCCAATCTATTATGGAAAGTACTAAAGCGATTGATAATATTCTCAATTGTATGCGTAACATTTGTTCATTGTTTAGATATTTTGTCCATCTGGAATAAATTTAGCAGCAGGGAAATTTTTTTCATTTCATTCACTTTTTATGAGTGCAAATTCTTTTTATCAAAATGAAAAGGTTTCATATTAAAGTGCAAATAGTAATTACTTCTTTTAACGATCTAAATTAGCAATAAGATTTAAGATAAAAGTAAAATTGAAAATCGAAAGGAAAAAACAACAATGAATCCGGTGTGATTTAAACTTTATGTGCATTCTATTTATTTTAAAATTGTATTTCTGTGATACTAATTCATCTCTAAACCCTCATTTCTTGGGATTTTCGGGTCACGTGGGGTCTATATTTTGACAAAAATGCCAGACCCCTCACAGAAAAAATCCCTGGTTTGAATCCCTGTCTGAGGTGCCCTTGAAAAAGTTTTCAGGCCGGATTCCTTGTATTTTTTTTCTTTCGATTTCGAATTTTACTTTTAACATAACTCTTATTGCTAATTTAGTTCATTCCATTTGTGTTCTAGTTGTAGCAGCATTAGCGCTCTCTAAATACCATGTTTTTTTATATTATGGTTCAGGGAATTTGCATAGGTTTTTTACACATTGTTTTTCATTGGTATGATTGTTACTTGTTTTAATGATCTAACTCATTCTTTTTGGGCGATTGAAAGGAATATTACCTAACTTTACTTAGCTTAAATGACTTACCTTACTTTATCTTGAACTTCGTTGGTCCGTGAATCATTGGGAAGGTCCTTCGAACTGAGTTTGATAGCAATTTCAGATCTGGGATTTATTCTATAGATTTTCCAGACATCCTGTTTCTTATGCGTGTTTCGGTGAAATGTCTGTTAGGTATCTGTATTTCAGAAGTATTTTCGGCGAATTAAATGTCAAATAAGAAGGGGATTTTTACTAAATTTTACTTTTTTTCGGGTTTCGATAGAGGATTAGATAAATCGAGCATGAATTTTTGTACCTCTTTCCTTCAACTGATTTCATCTCTTAAAAAACAGAATTAACTATATTTTAAAAGTTTTACAAAAGCAAGAACAAGATTTTTTTCTTTTCGCTATCAATATTGAATTTTTTTCCCTTTCACATTTTGTAGGAACACTGAAACCATTTTTCTTCCCATACGTAAGAAAAGGACTTATCGATTGCAAAAAATTCATGTTTTTCTCTCTCTCTTGTAAAAATTCAACCAAAATATTTACACAATTTTAAAGGTCGTAGAAAAATTGTATTTTCTTAACAATAATATTTGTAAATTAACTTATTTCAAAATCATCTGCATCCCTTCAATTACTCGTTAAACTTTGAACAATTAATGAAAGTGACAAAAGAAGTGTATAGAAATGAAATTATCTTTGAAAAGGTAAAATTTTGAATTCTAAAATGCTATAAAAATATTTTTTGTAAGGTAATTAGTTTCGAAGTTACTGGAGAGAAATGACCGAGCTTTTAAAAAATTTCTTTATTATTTGATTACTTAATTATTGTTTATACGCAGGAAAGTTGATAGATTCATTCTATTCTTGTAAAGAAATAAGTGTGAAACGCTTGATTGAATTTTGCCCAATTATTTAGGGAGGGATGTAGAACGAATGTTAATACATGCATGCATACAGCCACAATGAAATTTCGCTGCGTACTTGTTCAACAGACTTAGATGACGTATCTTTTTATTTATTTAGAGTCGTGTTCTCACTCAAAAGAAGACACGTTTGTCTTTCTTTCATTTTAATGGACGGACACGGATCTACTCGAACATGAAGAAAATAATAAAAATATAGAGCTAGTTTCCCTTTCCCTTTCAACTTGGACTTCTCACACTTACCGCCCAAAGCGTCTCTTACTCTCGCTTGCGTGCTTCCTCGTCTAGGCGCAACACGACTGCCATCTGCAGACGAGGGAGAGAGAACAGCATAGAAGCTCATACTACATTCTTAATTTCAATACCTATGACGTACAGAATATTTTAGGTTTTAAAATATTTTGAAATGATATTTTTTCGTCTAAAATTACTTAATGCTTTCAATTAAGCATAGACTTAAATACTAAGTTCAATAATACGATGCAAGTGCATAGAATGATTTTTTTTCTCCACAATGCCTTCTGTCTTCGGCTTTCAATCTCCATTCCTCGATGGTTGGGGAGGGAAATCTGCTTACTGTCAACTCGTGCTCACATGGACAGCTAAAAATCATATGTTTAGGCTGAGCATGAGAATACATTAGGTGGGTAGTGCACAGTTGGTCTTCGGTGCATCGATTTGTGAAATAGCTTAATCACTTAAATAGCAGAGCTGCAAGGGATTAAGTGAAAAGGGTCAATTTACGGGACTTTCCATTAACTACTTAACAGTTTTGCCTGTATGCCGAACGTGCATCGATTTATTTGAAATATGTAAGCTAAAAATAAACCATTCATAAAGATTATAATTCAATATGAAAATGACTTCGAATACATAGATAAGTCATGTATTCAATAGATTTCCATTTGAAATAAAATAAGAAAATATTCCCAAAATAGAAGGTGTCATCTTATTAGATAGTAAATAAAATAAAACAGTTAAGTGGTTAAGGAAGGTCAGCATTCCTGAAATGATCCTGATCACGCAGGTTGTGGCTAGTGCAAAGGTGACGAGATCAGAAGTGCTTAGAGGGGTTGATGCTCTCTTTCTGGGGTTGTACTGTTGGGAGAGAATTCAATCTTGCACGACTCTTTTTACTCATCAAGAGAGTATTATTGAAGCAAATTCTTTACCACGCATATTACTAATACGATATGATGTTTTACCATTTTTTATTCATGAATCTATCATGTCAGCAATTGGTGAAGTGAAAAAAATGTCAGAAATTGCGTTATGATTTACTAATTGAAACAATAAATCGACTCTCATGCAGCAAATATTAACTCGATGGGCAACTTACCACTAACACACTTGCCTCATTCGTCTCTTAACCTTCAACGTTGCGTTATTTTACATCCAACTCTGAAAAGAATCATTGATTCGGAAATTGTCGCAGTCAAAAGATATGTGCTGCCTGTCAAATATTACGTCTGATGACCGTATAATACTAATGTGCTTTACTTTTACGATACCCGTTAGTATCAGAATTTGTTTTATATACCTTTCCATAAATAATTACCGAATCCTCTTTGGGGCTCTGAGCGCTGACGATGCGCATCCACATTTCCGCATTCTACACCGCGTGCCGAATGTCCGATAGCTAGTCACGGGACAAATTCTTGTGTTGCCAACGCATTTAAATGAATAAACTGCTCTGAACTTCGGCTTATTCTGGAGAGAGTTTCATTCGCAAAATAAACACGTCTTAATCGCAGAAACCATCAGTTTCCAGAACCGTTAAATCGACGTCATATACAACTCTCAAACAAACTTACAACACTTCAACTCGAATGCCTTCAATTTTAGATCCAAATAGAAGAAAACTTTAATAACAGAGTCTAAAAAAGAAACAACTGATTTCAAACGAATAGAAATTTTTTAATGAAATAAGAAATAACTTCAATAATAAACTTACAGAAATCGCGCGATTAAAATGATACAATTTCATTTATTGCAACAAAATAAAATGCTATGCTCACCTCTTTGGTTGTTTCTTCTCAACTACTAGTATTTATCCGCACTTTTTGTATATATTTGTTCGCCACAGGGGTCATAATTTGACTGTACAAAAATATAATCAAAATATTTTTTTGCTTTTTTCAGCCTATTTGGAAAGTGTCAATATGGCACGAAATCGACTGCCATTCTCTGATTTTGTGACTCTCTAATAGTTTAACTCTATAAAGGCATCTTTTACCTCTTTGAAATGATTGGGCACTGATTAAAATTTCCTTTAACAGTTGCTTGTTACATTTCTGAAATCATTTCACTGATAAAAATGATTAACTAACTATGAGCAAGTTGGAATGGTTAAACACAATCTCTCAAGTCACTGTATTTCTTGCTAGATTTTTACAATATATTTTGAACTTCTCTTTCTCCCCCCTCTTCGATTCTTTTTTTACAATATTTCATTATCAGAAAAAATTTGACTTGTAAATAAAGAGACCGATTTTCTTATTTCAGATTCCCATCTACAGAGGCAGCAGTTGCGCATTGATACCAAAAGTCATCCGGAAAGACAGTGCGTACCACGGTGGGGATGGACTGGGGACCTTCGCCCACGAGTTTTCCACCGGAGATTTACCCGTGTCCGACGTTCCGGCGCCCATGGCCCTCATCCAGCTGACCAAGGAGCAGCCGGGAGAGATCTCTCTGATAGCCATCGGACCTCTGACCAATGTCGCCCTTGCCCACAGGATAGATCCTCAGTTTACGAAGAGACTCAAGTCCCTGGTCGTTATGGGAGGCAATTACAAAGGTGGGATGCTCATTCTTTCGCATCGATCGAAATGCTTGCACTCTTTTCATTTCTCATTGTATGAGTACGTGCTAAGCTAACAATATTATTTTCTTAGTTTTTCTTAGAATAAGGCAGTGATTGTCTTATTTCAAGTCTTTGATTTCTTTCTTTAAATCCTGGGGCAGTGTATATATTCGTCCCTTTTTATATATGTACTTTAATATCTACCAATTTGGCAACTACAGAAAAACTTCAGTTATTTCTTGGAATAAGGCAGTGAAGGAATCCAACGTCTTTTATTTCTATCTTTAAATCTTAGGGCGCTATATATATTCTATATCTTTTCAGTCTATGTCCCTTAATATCTGCCCATGTGGCAACTACAGAAAAACTTCACTGTTTAAAGGAAGAATCGAACTGGTGAAAGATGGAAGTTCTCTAGATATGTGTTATTTTGTTGCTTTGAGATATAGCATTATTGTTGAATATAATATTGTTAATTCCACTTTAATGAAATTGTTTCAAAATTTCTCTTCCTGTGCAGACTTTAAAAAAATATTCTACCACAGTTTTCGCGCTGTGACGATATTTGATATGTGATATATCATTTTGTTTGTACCTCTTTCCTTTATTTTTTGTTGGATGAATTAATACTTTGTCTTTGCGATGACACCACAAGAAAAATTTTGAGATTAGCTATATGCTTCCTTTCTTCACCCTGTATCCTTGACCATTGACTGAAAAAATGAACAAATTTTGGTTCTTGAACCTATAATTGAACAATGGGAGCTTTCACAAAAGACTAATGTTTGAACGAATAAGAAGAGTTTAAATAATGAAAGAGCACCACGAACAATTTAAAGTCTTTCTTTATTGAACAGTTTTTTTAATAATGGAAGATCAATAGAAGTTTTTATGTGTTTAGCCATTTAATACCACATTGCCCACCAATCTTCTTCCAATTTACAAATCTGTCAATATTTATAAAAAAAGCTTCAATTTTATCACCGATTTTTCTATAAAATAATTTTAAAATCTTTACTGAATTACTGCACAAGATATTGTTTCAAAGAATGAAGAGTCGAGCACATGATGTTTTCTTTGGGGTCTTGGCTACATTTTTGTTCACTAATCTGAATGGAGCTCCATTTAATTTAGTGAAGAAACCAATGCGCACCTCCCGACTTATTTTCAGGTCTCGGGAATGTGACGGAGACGGCGGAATTCAACTTCCATTCAGACCCTGAAGCCGCTCATATGGTGCTGGGGGAAGCTTTGTGTCCCGTGAAGATAGTACCTTGGGAGACATGCTTAGAATTCAACTTGTCCTTTGTAAGTATATCCTTTGTGAATAGTAAAATTAGAACAAGTAGTTTTATAAGTATTTTGATGTATAGAAAATCTAGGTATTACTTAATGAATTTTTTGTACTTATCTTAACAAAATAAAATTACACCAAAAGTATCGAAAGTACAAGGGAACATTTTGATGTCGCCCATTTTTTTCCCAATATGAATGAGATTCGATATTTCCCATATGCAAAAATGTAATTATACCAAAGAGCCAAGGAAAATTAAAAATATTTTGTCTATCTGGGATTTCTAAAAGAAATATGAATGTAATCAGAAAATGACATATATATATAATATGGAGGTTGTGATGGTCAAGCAATAACAAACCCAGATAATATTTTAGGATTGAATGAATGACAATACAGTTATATTAATGATGAAAAAATGGGATCTAATTTACAAGATGTACTGGTTAATCAAGTTCAGCGCTAACATGCTCGTTTTTAACAATACGTCGTAATATTTCGTCTTAGTCTTTTTAAAACATCGTAATCACCTGGATTAGTCTAGGAATCAACTGCATGTTGCCCTGAACTTCACCAGAAGCGTTGCTTAGTGGTGGGGAGTGAGAAACCTGGCACTACACGCACACGCGCGCACACACACACACGCGCACACACACACGCGCGCGCGCACACACACACACGCACGCGCGCGCACGCACACGCACACACAACAATCGTTTTTTTTAAAACATTAGTTCCCTTTTTTAAATTAATGAAAACAATGATTCACCATATATATGTAGCAACTTGTTATGACAAAATATATTTGAAAATGTATCATACTCAGTAGCAAGGAATAAAAACTTTTCTTCAATAATAAATATTCGTCTCTCTTTTTTTCTTTTGATTAGTAATCGCTTTATGATAGTAAAGATTCCTTAAGGGATATTTGTTTTGATCAATCCCTTCTCTCTACAAGTTTTTCCCTTTTTTTGCTGCAGACTACTTACGACCGTCTGGCTCAAATCCCCACCACGAAGGGCCGCTTCTACTCACGCATCACTGGAGCAACCATACAAAGGTTTAAAGCCAGCGGCCGGACCTCTTGCACGGATTGCGATTTGACAGCCGTGGCAGCAGCTCTTTATCCCGAATCCGTGCGAAACCTCCTCGTCGCCCCCGCAGTAGTGGAGTGCGGCGGGACTTACACTCGCGCTCTCACCGTTCTCCTGAACCACGAGAAGAGTCCCAAGGACCACTGCAGGTGCGATGTCCACATAGTCACTGAGTTCGATCCCGATTACCTGCAAAAGTTGCGGTACCAGATGCTCCAAGATGAACCGATCCATTTATGATGCGAATGTAATTCTCTTGAATAAATAATTGGACCGAAATGTTGCGAATGTCAATGAGATTTCGTTCTTCCTTTTAAATACTTTGCTCTTCGATCTAAGCAGGTATTACTAACCCTTTAATAATAAAATAAGTAGATAAAGACTTTACACTCTAATTTTGCTTTAAGATAAATAACGTAAAAGTGCAACGGGCCAGGCTTTCAACCTATTTACTTGTTCAAGATGTACATTGTTATTCAAATTTTGTGTTAAATCAGCGAATGGTCTAGGGTATGTAAATTTACAATGAGGAGCCAAAAACACTGGTACACGTTTAATATCGCGTAGAGCCCCCACAAATACGTATAAATGCCGCAACACAATGTGGCATGGACTCAATTAGTCTGATGTAGTGTTTGAGGTTACTAACACCAGGAATCTTCAACGGATTTATGGACAACCGTAACATTACGAGGGGGGTGGTAATAGTCTTTGAACTGAACGTTGCGAGAAATCCCAGAAATGCTCAATAATGTTCATGTCTGGGAATTTAGATGGCCATCGAAAGTGTTTAAAGTCAGAAGAGTGTACCTGGAGCCACTCTGTAGCCATTCTGGAAGTATGGGGTGCCGCATTGTCCTGCTGGAATTCCTCAAGTCCGTCGGAATGCACAACGGCCACGAATGGGTGCTGGTGATCAGACAGGAGGCTTACGTACGAGTCACCTATCAGATTCATGTCTAGACGTATCAGGTGTCCCATGTCACTCCGACTGCACACGCCCCACACCATCACAGAGTCTCCACCAGCTTGAACAGTCCCCTGTTGACATGTAGGGTCCTTGGATTCATGACGTTGCTTCCATATCCGTACACGATCATCCAATCGATACAATTTGAAACGAGACCCGTCAGACCAGGTAACGTGTTTCCGGTCATCAACAGCCCAATGTCGGTGTTGGCGGGCCCAGGTGAGGTTGTAAAGCTTTGTGTCGTGCAGTCATCAAGGGTACACGAGTGGACCTTTGGCTTCGAAAGCCCACATCGATGATGTTTCGTTGAATGGTTCGCACGCTGACACATGTTGATGGCCCAGCATTGAAATCTGCAGCAATTTGCGGAAGGATTGCACTTCTGTCTTGCTCAATGATTCTTCCCAGTCGTCGTTGGTCCCGTTCCTGCACGACCTCTATCCAGCAGCAATTTTGATTTGATGTTTTACTGGATTCCAGATATTCACGTAAACTCGTGAAATGGTCGTACGGGAAAATCCCCATTCCATCGCTACCTCGGAGATGCTATGTCCCATCTCTCGTGCGCCGTCTATCGTACCACGTTCAAACTCACTTAAATCTTTATAATCTGCCATTGTAGCAATTTAACATCTGTGTGAGATACTTGTTGTCTTATATAGGCGTTGGCGAACGCAGCATCGTAATTTCATTGGTTCTATATCTCTTTATTTGCGTGCGCATAACTATACCATTTTTTTGGCACTTCAGTGTAGATATTCAGAAAACCACAAAAAATCTGGTATTTTGTTAAAGTATTGCATTTTATTTGGGAAATATCAAACATTTTTCCTTGATTCTTTTTCTTTGAGACGAAATATTGAACCACTTCAAAAATGAAACTGATGTTGAAATATATCTCAACTTACTAGGAGGATAAGAAGTGTTTATGTACGCTATACAGCCAAATACATTGCTCTAAACAATTAAATGATATAGACGTTGTGGACATTGATCTTGCGCTTGGAGAATTGGTTGAATGACTGATGCATTATCGACAGCTGCAGTAGGTTAAAGGAGATAAAAATGGCATTTGTTTGGTAGAAAAAAGCGTTTCATAGAGTATTTACTAACAAAAGGAAAAAAAAACACAGTGTGTGCATATAAGGAAAAAAAGATGTTTTCTTCAAAGAAAATCGTTTTTAGTAGAGAGTATGATCTAACCTGACGGCCAGCAACATCGAACGGTTTTCTGTTCCACTCCACCAGAAGAGCTCTTTCCAGTTCTTTGAGAATTTGTGGGGGTGGCTGGCGTCCAGAAATTTGTCTGCCTGGAAACATGCTTGATCGATATCCTGAAAGCCCGCTGGCCTATTCATTCGCAGACTTCCTTCATCCAAAAAGAAGTCATTCACCAAGTTAGTACGATGTGGCCTGCAATTGTCGTCCATTAACATGTCATCTGCAACTGCTGCTGCGTGAGGGACTACAATAAGTCACAGGATCTCATCTCTATATCGGCGACCGGTCGGAGCTCCATTTAGGATGATATAAAGATCGGCGCACCCATCAAAAGAGATTCCAGCATAGACCATCACTCCCCTACTTCCAAATGGTACACTTTCGAGCACGAACACAGGAAAGTTTCTAGCGCCAGTTACCTCCAGATGAAAATACCCCTATTATCAGAATGAAGAGAAAAAAGGGACTTGTCAGAGAAAAGAATATTGCACCATTAATTTCTCCTCCATTTCACATGATCTGTTGCCCACTCCCTGCAGGCTCGACGGTGCCTTGCTGTTAAAGGAATATACAACATTAATCGTCAAGCATACAGATCAACAGCGTGAAGGCGATTTAGAAAAGTTTGTAGCGGAACTGTGATGCCAGTAGCAGAACAAAGGTGTTGTTGAAGATGAGTTGCATTCATATTTTGGTGTCTCCCAGCCGTTATGTTAAATAACGGTTTTCATTATGCGTTGTTGCACGTCCACGCCCCGGTTTTTGGCCTGTATTTCCAATATCCGAAAACCGGTTCCAGATCCTGGAAATTACACTTTGTGAAGGTGCAATGGCTTCTGCTACTTAGGCTTGTGTTCGCCCCCCTTTTAATTGGCCGGTAATAAGTTTCTAATTCGGCTAAATGACTTCGTTGAGTCATCGCCCTCATCGAAACAACGCGCTTACTGAATGCCGATCATTCTTTTCCGCTTCGTCTTGCATTAAGTTGAAGGCCAAATCAAATTCATTGCCGCTAAAGCGTCGTCTTCGACGTCACACGCAAAATTTGCATACTGCGAAGTTTGGAAATAAGAAAAATCTGCATGTGTGACACTCTTCTTCCATTTTGTGCAAAAAAGAAAAAAAAATTGCTTGTACCGTCATTTTTTACAAGACTCACAATATCCTTTAATTGTTTTGAGCAGTGATTATTAATGTGTATTGATAACCATATGAAATACACATGATTTACCTGCCAAAATATTATTACGAAAATGCTCTATCAGTAAATAATTTTTGCTTTATACATTTTATAATTATATAACATGAAATTTTATTTGCAACAATTGTAATATGCCAATCAAATGCAATATGTGAGGGGTTTTTTAGGGCTGTATTTTGATTTTTCTCACTGAAATTTTGTCATATTTATGAACTTTCTGAAATCGAAGCGAACATTTATTATAGTTCTATTATGTGTCTTCTCTTTAGCAAAGACATATAATAATAATAAATAGTATCAAGCAACATCTCATTTGTTTGTGGGCCTGAATATTTATCTGAAAATTTTATATGCGAGTGCTAATTTGCCCTTGAACCGACACTTTTCAGTTAATATTTCATACATTATTCAGTAATGAAAACTCCCAACTATTTTTTTTATTTTTTAAAATAATTTCGTCTCATTTTGTTGAAGTAACTGCTTTGATTCTACAGCTGTAGAAGAACTCTTGTCTCTTTGAAAAAATATATTTCAAGAGATGTCAGTTGAACTGAATCTAATTCAAATCGAGCTTCAGGATGGAGAATCGGCATCTATGCGATCGCATTTCTAAGTAGATTTGATAGTTTTTTTTTTTTTTAATTTTCGTTCTTCCAACAGACCACTTACGATCGCCTGGTTCAAGTGGCCACGGCGAAAGGCTCCTTCTACAAGAGAATCACCGGCATGATGAAAGAGCTGGCCGTGTCCAGAGGCCGGACATTTTGCACGGATTGCGACTTGACAGCCGTGGCAGCCTTCCTTTACCCCGAGTGCGTTCGGAATTCTTTGGTCACCCCTCTGGTCGTCGAATGCGACGGGACCTACACTCGAGCTCTCACCGTCCTCCTGAACCACGCGAAGAGCCGCAAAGATCACGGCCGGTGCGACGTCCAGATCATCACGGAGCTCGATGTGGACTTTCTGGACCCACTCCGGTTCCAAATGCTCCAGGACGGACCGATCAGTTTATAGCGGGGAGGAGAGGCCCCGCGTGCCGAGTGTAATTTTGTGGATAAATAAAATCTTTTAAAGACATCATGAGTTGCAATCAGTGTTGTGATATCTACTAATTTAAGCTTTTCGATTTCATTGCAAGTGTCGAGAAGACTGAAATGCAGAGCCTGTAATGAAGTGGATCTTCTCGAATGAGTTGCCCTTCACCTACACTTTCTGAAAATTGCAGTACAATAAAAAGAACCATTCTTTAGCGCACTTTAATTTTGATTATTGGCCCTTTTATTCAAAATTTAAATTCGACTGACCTTTAAAATTCGACTTCATAGTTATTTATTCTACGCATCAATGAGAAATAATGGGGAAAAAACCGTTGTTATAAGTATAAAGAAAACGAACTGGTGTGCTAAAAATTGGATTTGCATTCAAAAAGAATTTTTTGGTAGTTTTTTGGAATTATTTGGTAATGATAATTTATGCTATTGCTTATAAAATGAAACACATACAGAAACGCATGACTGATTTTAGACATATTTTTATGAGCCAATTTAATTTGGTATCCACAAAGATATTTTTTAAAAAAAGACTTCATAGAGATATTGCATTGATTTGTCCTAATATGAATAGTTAACTGAAAGAGTATCATCTAATTACGATATATTGGAATGTACTATATTAAAGTCGTAAGATGTTTGCTTGAATGGCAACTGTACTGTTTTATCTCAGTTTTTTTACTGTCATTGAACGCATCAAAATTTAGATAGGTTCTATTAACAATTTTTACAAGATATTCCTTAATACAAATTTTCATTAATACTACTCTAAATATAGCTAGTGAGTGCTCATATTCCAAAAGTTAATATTAAATATTTATTTTTTAATTTAATTTTTTCAATTCTTTATTACTAAATATTTTTGTTCTAAATTCATCGAAAATACTTTAAAAATAAATCAACGACTACTCTTCTCCATTCTGTTGATGCTTCTTTTTCTTATGTTTATTCGGCTGCTCGCAAAACTCACGCAAATTTATTTTATGATTTCTTTTCATCATTATTATGAAAATTATTATTCCATTCTTACTGCTATTTCACACTCTCCCTATGTATATTGTTCAAATCTTCAATCGTTAATAAAATTTTTTTCTTCCAATCAAGTTCAAGTAAATTTTTTAAAACTTGTAGGGGATGACATTTGATATCAATGCATTTTTTAAAATATTAATTCATTAATATTTTATTAATTAAAAACTAACTTTCTCGCCAAAAATCTTCTTTTCGCCGCCACCAAATAAGTAACAATTCAGTTTTTTCCACACACTAATGAGGTTAGGCTTAATATGTTTTCGGCCAATTATTTCAAATTATTCTGTTTATTTTCTTAATGTATGGTGCATTTAAAAAAACATTGTTAATGAATCGATTTTTCGGATTCGTTTTGAAGTACTTTCGAATTAAAATAATATTAAATAAAGAAAATAAAAATTTCTAATCTGTATTGCGTTACCTCAACTGCATAGAAAATTCACGCATTTTGCTTTGCCACAATTGGCTTTCCTCAATTAGCGATGGAATTTTAAGGCTAGTATAATTTTTGATCAAATATTTAAAATAATTTCAATTCTTAGGCCGGAATAGCCTGGTTGGTAGGCAGTTGGATGCGCATCCCTTGGGTTGCGAGTTTGAGCCTGCCAGCCGAAGACTCTCCGTGTGTGGTGGACGTTAAATCTGTCGTAATCACATGCTCTGCATGTGGAGAGTAATACCACTAGAGATACCAGAGGTAAGTGTTATTGTTAGGACGTGATAGCCTGGTTGGTACAGCGTTGGATTCGCCTTCGTTAAGTTGTGAGTTCGGCCCCGTCAGTCGAAGGCTGGGTGTGTGTGTGTAGGTTTGTAGGTGTGTGTGTAGGTGAGCGTGGACGCTAATTCTGTCGTGATCACAAAGTCCTCCATGTCGAGAGTAATACCACTGTGGGTACTGGGTCAGAGATGATCGTTCTCTGTTCCAAATCTATATTACGATCTGTGGAAGAATGAATGAAGCCCACCCCATAAAAAGGGTTTGTGTCGTGTGCCAGCTAGAAGTCAGACTTCTGCTTTCGGGTGCTCAGGGGTCCATACCCTCAGAAGCTACTGCTCCTTTCCTTCCGTCGTAAAACGGAACACGAGAATAACATCAACAATTGTAGTTATTTACAAAAAAGTAACTAGGTACTTTAATTATTTAATAATAAGTAATTGTTACTTTATTACTTTCAATTGTTTAATAAATAGTAACAAGCTAAAATAAAATTTTTCTTTGCTAACATAAGTAGAAATTAGTTTTAAAAAATTGCTTTTTATAATACTTGTTTTTATTATTTATTTCATAAAAATAAAAATTAAATCTTGGAAACCGCCCACGGCAGAAATTCTGATGGCATCAAATAAAAGAATTTTGATAAAATGTGCGGACGGTATAATGTTAATTATTTTTGTGCTACAATATTTTCGAATGATATCGCCGGAAAAATGCACTTATTTTTTAATTAATTAAAATTCTAACTAAAAAACATACACCTTCATTATAAGTAAAAATTTATGAATTATTTTTATTTTTAATAATTTATTATTGATTTATTATGAGAGAACTTGATGTTGTTTTGGTTGGAAGGTTTAGTTGTCTCTGAAATTTACTGGCAAAAAATATTTTTATCTGCCTTTACCAGTATTACATTATTATTACGCATGCTTCTTTGACAGCAGATGCGTTTTTAAGAGGTTGACGAAGAACTATGACATTACAGCTGCTATGTCATTAACAAAAAAGAAAAAAATATAGCAAAATCGATCGAGTTCCAAAATTTTGTTTGGCAGCTAGAAAAAGTGAAAATGAAAGTTTTAAAAAATTATATATATACAGATTAATGAAGGTAAATAATGACTTAAGAATAATAATGTTCTCACATAACTTGAAATTCACAATCGAGGGATTTCTTTTCTTTTTTAGTGTTAATTTTATTTTACTTTATTTCTGTCCGCGATGATGAGCCGCCATTTATGGAAGTCGCATATTAAAAATAGTCGAATATAATTAGTGACACTATTTACTGAAAAGATATTCTTCAGATCCTGTTAAACACAGAGAAAAAAATATAAACACCGTCAGTTAAAGATGAACGGAGGTGGGGGGGAGGGAGTTCTCTAGTGATCCTTTTATTTTCTAAAAGTTATCTCAAATGCCAAGGTCACAGTACTTAGTAAAAGTCTTTTCAATTATTTTTTGTGGTTACAAGCAGATGGCAGTAAACCGTAAAACCGCTTGCTGTCGTTGTTTTCACAGATAAATGTGCAGAGGAAATTACATTTACCGCCGCTTTATGAAGCGATAATTTGCGAAGTAAAAATAGCATTGTAATAATCATGCAGACTTTTTTTTTCTCAAAAAATAACGTCTGATATTTGGAATGAAACTCTTTATTCTTTTGTTTAAATAGAAGGAACAGAGATTTTGTGTAAACATTTTATTGTTTTTTAATGTAAGATGACGGTAGGTTCCAGTATTACCAGTAGTCAGTCTCATGTTCCGGATTTCAAATATTGATATTTATATAGTTTCAAGTTTTAGCATTTTCAGGACAACGTTATGTTTTATTTATTTATTATAATATTAAATAATTTCTGAATAAAAAAAATATTTTTTTTTTTGCATCAATGGACCTAAATAATAGAAGTATATATTTTCTTAGAATAATTATTTATGCTTATAAATGACAGGCAAAACAAAATATTTTATTATGTAGAAATAATATTTTAGAATGTAACAGAATCGTAATGAAAAGTTTCTTAATAAATTACATTTGAGTGAATAAAAGCTAATTCAGTACATTATCAATTTACTTAAAATGTATGAAGAATGTGCATAAAATTTTTTCTTGTTGAAAAAGTTTATTTTCTGTGCTTATACTTTTGTAATTTGATGGATTGGCCATTGCATGAAGTTACGATGAAACGGACGAGCTTGTTTTTTTGAAGTTTACAATGCATAAATTAGATCTGGCAAACGAGAGTTCTCGTTGCTGAAGTATATTTCGCAAATATAAGCAGGGATAAAGACACTGGAAGTCATCAAATCGATATCGAAAATCCTCAAAAATCTAAAAGCATTCCTTTTAATGTTTTAAAATTCGGGACGAATGTAGAGTCGGAGAATATGGTGCAGACTCCTTCGGCCGAGCTGCCGTAGAAGCAGATCGCATCCACTCCGCTCCAGAGTTTGAAGGGGAAGGAGGGTGCCATCGATATTTTATCGTCTCCTTCTCTGTCAAACATTTCAGAAGTGGTTTTTTTGGTGACATTCTTTTGGCAAGCTTTAAATCTGAATCTAAAAAATTTTTTAAAAAAGGCAAAGAATTTTACTAGGCAATAATCAATTAAAAAATACCATTGAATTTTTTCATAAATAAGAGCAAAAAATAATTTTATTACGCATTTATCATGTTTCTCATTGATCGTAATTTTAATAAATGAAAGTAAAGAATGCGAGAAAAATAGTGGGAGTACTTATTTTAAAATGTTAATTCTGAACTGAATTGGTGATCGCTTAAATTAAATATCTTTGTTAAAAACGTATTTAAAAGCGAAAAAGAAAAAAAAATCTTATTGCTTTATCAGGTTTCATTCAAAATTAATTACAAAATGCAAAACTTTAAATTCTTGCTTAAGGCATAATCGAGTAATCTGAATAGATTTTCGCTCCTCTGAGGCTATATTGAATGGCCGGTGGCAGAGCTTACTTCAACATTAGAAGTTCCAGGCTCTATTCTTCCGAAGATCAATCGCAAATGTGAATCAAATCCACTCTTTTATTATATAATATCCATCCTTTGGTGCATCGTGGAACTTTGGAGAGAGAAGTGACAGTTCGTTTTTGATCTTAAATCTTCTTATAAATTCGTTATTTCATCTTTTTATCGAGATTCAAAATTTCGAAACAGCTTTAAAACAGGACATCTATCAAACAGATCAAATAAAAAAAGTTTGTTGAAATGATTGAGCATGAAAATTTACAAAAAAAAAAAAAAGTATCTAAAGAAGATGGGAGGAAAAAAAATTAACGGAGCAACGTTTTGTTTTGTTATAGCGCAATCTAAGCTCCTCTGGCAATACGGACAATCTGAATACAATGGTGTATTTCACCCGTGGGGAAATATGTCCGCGGCACAAACGCGCTGGCATGTCCTGTACGGGTCTGATGCCGGGTTTACACTTGGCCAGTGATACGACGGTCAGGAGGCAGCGAATGCGTAGAAAGGCTAAAAATGCTGTTCGGCCGATGGCAACTAATTGCCCCGATGGGGCAATGACAAGCTGCGGCATTGTATTTCTTTTTACTGTGCATGCCTTTATGGAATTGACGGGTTTTTTGGCGGAGAAAAAAACTGACGACTTCCGACACTTTTGCTCTTTCTGTTGCAAGATTGTGTGTGTGTGTGTTTTCATTTTAATTGCCAATTCTTTTCTAAAGTTTTTTAAATTTAAGTATGTTGACACATTTTATTTTTTATTTTACCCTGTTTGTGAAAATATGCACCATTTTAATGCAATATGTAGTAAAAAAGAGAAATTCAGGAACCCCCCCCCCCAAAAAAAAAGGAAATTTATAGCCAAGTATGGAATGTCTGTATCTATCTTATGAAATTATGATGAACATAAATTAGTCCCTTTTCACGCGTGTGCTGCCAGCTCGCCGTCTTATAACTGACCGAGTGTGAACCCGGCTCAAATCTTCTCACGTCTGATTTCGAGTCCTCTTCGTGTGCAGCAGGGAACGAAGCGAACGAATGCAGAGAGAAAGTTGGCGAAGCGGATGCGGTCAAGTACCCTGCGTGTGAACAAGATCATTGTGCAGAAGCGTTCGATGTTGCTTCGTTCAAATATTGTTTTCAAGGAAGTTTAGTTATTTGTAAAAAATTTTCAATAACCTTATTCACAGTATCCTCTTCAGTTTTGTTATTACATGTGATAGAAAGTATTTTTTTTTTCATAAATTCAGGGCGACAATTATGATTCCAAAAGTATCAAAAACAATAGGTAATGAAATACTTTGCCCGATTTTTTCGTTTATTTAACAAATGGCGTTATTTGTAAACGATTGCAATTTCAAAATGAATTTTCGAAAATAACTGCGACATGGACATTAGACGTACTTCTCATTACTAATTACAAATATTATACTACTTTTAAAATATATTTTTTCTTTTTTATGTATTAGCGATTCATTTATAGCAATTAAAGTTATTTTTTATTCCATATTAAATCATACTCATTTAAAGCTTCTGTATTCGCATCCCTTCAATGTGTTCTAAGCTAGTATTAAATAATTATCAATTTTAATTTTTACGTAGATTTTGAAAGTGGTTTTCCCTCATTCTTTCAGCAAAAATCTCCAAATGAAGATTTTATTTCATGTTTGCATATTTTTCCTTCTTAAACTTTTTAATGATTCCATTTTTTTTTTGAAATATTTCATTTCGAGTGAATATTTAGAGGCTCTGAATTGAATACCAATTAACGACTCTAATGGAAGTGAAATGTCAGATGAAGGTGGCAACTATAAAAGGACCGATAATTGTTAGCCATGGCGATTATGATGAATAGGACCAAACCCAAGGGGGCTTTTTCATTTCATCTCATTGGGAAATTCGCTGATAACTTTGATGCAATTTCGTTTTAGTTTATCTGGTTACTTCAATAAATTCTCTTCATATGACTGAAAAGGGTGAGATAAAGAAAATCAAACGACGCATCGATTAACCTTTATTTCATAAATATATATCTCGATTAGTTTTTGTTGCGCTGTTATTTGCAAGTATTCTCTATTATCTTATCCCTTTATACCCTGCTTCTCAAAATTAAAAATGTCAAGGTCATCGGTTTGCTAAAATCGAATAACTCGAATTAAAATAATACTGCCGGATAAATATGCACTGAAGTGACAAAAGTCATGGGATGACTGTAAATATCATTTCGGTCCACCTTTTGACCGGCGAAGTGCAGCAACTCGACTTGTCATGGAGTCCACAAGTCGTTGGAAGTCCTCTGCAGGAATATTGAGCCATGCTGTCTGTATAGACGTCCATAATTGTGAAAGTGTGGATGGTGCAGGGGTTTGGGCACGAACGGACCTTACGATGATGTCCCATAAATGCTCGATGGGATTCATATCGGGCGGTCTAGGTGGCCAGATCATGCGCTGGAATTGTCCGGAATGATCTTCAATCCAATCGCGAACAGTTCTGGCCCGGTGACATGGCGCATTATCATCCATAAAAATCCCATCGTTGTGTGGGTACGTGAAGTCCATGAATGGCTGCAAGTGATCTGCAAGCAGCTGAACATAACCATTTCCAGTCAATGATCGGTTCAGTTGCACCAGAGGACCGAGTCCATGCCATATAAAAATAACGCACACCATTATGCAGCCACCACCAGCTTGAACAGTGCCTTGCTGACAGTTTGGGTCCATGGCCTGGTGGGGTCTGCGCCACACTCGAACTCTACCATCAGCTCATAACAACTGAAATCGTGACTCATCTGACCACGCCACAGTTTTCCACTGGTCTAGGGACCAGTCGATATGTTCACGAGCTCAGGAGAGTCTCTGCAAGCGATGTCGTGCTGTCAGTAAAGGCACTCGAGTCGGTCTTCTGCTGTCATAGCCCAAGGAAGACAAATTTCGCCACACAGTCCTATCGGACACGTCCCTCGTACGTCCCACATTGATTCCTGCAGTTATTTGACGAAGTGTTGCGTGTCTATTAACATTGACCATTCTACACAGACGTCGCCGTCTCGGTCGTTAAGTGCAGGTGGTCGCCCACTGCGCTGTCCATGATGGGATGGGATGCCTGAAATTTCTTACTCTCGGCACACTCTTGATACTGTGGATCTCGGAATGTTGAATTCACTAACGATATCCGCAATGGAATGACCCATGCGTCTAGAGTCAACTAACATTCCACGTTCAAAGTCTGTTAATTCTCGTCGTGCCGCCATAAATCACGAAAAACCTGTTCATTTGAATAACTTGAACACAAATGAAAGCTCTGGAAAACGAACTGCGCATTTATACTTTTTCGCTGCAATACTACTGCCATCTGTATATTTGCATATTGCTATCCCATGACTTTTGTCACTTCAGTGTATATTTGGCTATATTTTTTTAAATTTTATTTTTCATAATAGCAGTAATTTAATATAAAAACAAACAAAAATAGCGTTGAAGTAATTTTAGATTCATTTATCGTGAAAATTAGAAGCTCCTTTAAATTCGCGATAATAAATTATTCGAATGGTGAACGTAGTTATTGAGCTCATCTCCCACAACTCTGTCGAATTCACTGCGATATTTGTTATTTATGCAAGCATGAGACCACTGTTTACTTTCCTCATTCTATGTTCGTGAAACGCATTCAATATTTTATTACTTAAACATGGCATTCGGCGCGTTTCTTTTCCTCTAAACCACGTAACATGTTCAGCATTGCGTAATACGAACTTGAAGAAACGACGTTCAAAATCTTTCACAAACAACGTTGCTTTCGCTTTCCCTGAGAGTTCTGCTCTCGCAATTCCTGCCTCTGTTCTGCGGCAATCGCTTCAATTAAAACCGCCCGCGAGTGCCGATGAAACAAATGCGAGGCTCGAATGCGCAGTTCAAGGAACTGCCGAGGTTCCTTTTGTTTCCTTTGGCAGGGGGCCAGCGCGAAGAGGGGGGGGGGCGTTGCGGCGTGTCGGAGGCTGTGATCCAACCTAACGTAACCACGCTCACCGAGCGCGGCAGAACAGAGACACGGTTGCGGAATCAATAAGACAGTTCATTTCTTCACTGCCGGAAAGATGACTAAGGCGGGACAACGATCCGAAACGAGCCTCTTCTCTCTGTTTCGAGTGATACTAGGAAAAGAAAAGCCCCCCTCCCTCTTAAATACTGTTCGTAAATTACATTAAATCCAGTTAACATCGTTGTGATTAACCCATGCAGAGTTCAAACGCAATATTATTGAGGGAGAAAAATTCGTTATTCGATTTCGTTTTCTGAATTTCATTTCGTTCACGCGGGATGCGTGTGAACTACGTCTCGCCGGTTTAAATTTGTAAATCGTTGCTCTCCTCACCGACCCGGCTTATCTAAAGAGTCTAAAACGACAGGAATCGTCGGGGAGATATTTCAACCGTTCGGAGGTTTAAGATAATCTCTATTAATAATAAAGATAAATGTATTTTTTGGCGCTCTAAAGGATCGATCGTTTCATCTACGTCTATCAAATTTGATGTAGATATACTTTGGAAAGAGAAAATGTGCATCTTTAAGTGTTTTTTTCTTTTTAAAAATTTTAATTGAAAAAACTAAGCTGGTGTTTGAAATTTCCCCACGATAGCTTTCGAAAAGGATATATATATATATATATATATATATATATATATATATATATATATATATATATAACAGTATTTTCACTGTTTCGAGGTTTTTTAATCCATTGCTCATGAATAAGGAAGATAAGATTCGTCTCATTTCTTCATATTGAATAGGTTTTATTTTAAGGCCTTTTTTAATAACATTAAATTGAATACAATTAAAAAATGAAATTGAAGTTAATATTTTACTTCTGAATTAAGCAATGGCAAAAAATATTTATATCGTTCATACATTTTTAAATACTTTGATCTTGTTTTTGTAGTTTGATATTTTGCTTTCTTATTATTGTGCATTGAATTCCCCCCCCCTCAAAGTAATTTTCCTAAACTGAGTAACATGAAAAAGCGCGCGCACACACACAAGATAATTGCAATTACAGCACACATTGAATGCAAACTGTATGAGGCTTCTAAACCAATGAAATGGGGTATCAAAAGATAACAAGGATAATAAAAAAAAAGTGAAATGCATGTCTCTATGAAACGGAAATGGATGATTTACCAATTTATTACATTTTGGGCATCATTACCGGTCGTATTGAACCGCCTATCCCAGTTTTGAATAAGTCTGAAACTTTCGTTCTCAAAGAAAGCTATTAGCTTGTCTGACGTCATCGTCAAACTTCTGGCAGAGTGAGAAACAGCTTCGTGGATCCGAGGCGACTAAAATCTGATAAGGCCAAATTCTGGGCTGTATGGCAGGTGTTACAAAAGTTCCCAACCGTAACCTTGCAGTCTCCCCCTCCCCTCTGTTCTCATAAAATTGCCAGAACCAATACCAAATGCCTTTTCTTATATAAATAATAAGAGTTGAGTTCCCATGAAATTCTTTTTTTAAGTTGAGATATTTGAAAAAAAAAATTCTGTTTTACATAACTTTTAGCGATAGATTTCACTATCGGAAAAATTCAAAATTTTCCCTTATTTTTTCATTTAAATGATTGCGAGATTTTATTGTTAAAAATTGAAGAATAGTTTTACCTATTATGTATGCAGACAGCGAAAATTCTCGCTGTTTGTATTGACATCTCGTAAAAAAACAATGTGCAATTAAAAGTCTGGATAGTTCTTTCTGGATAGTTCTTTTTTTAAATGCCTGTTGACCTAGACTGAGGCAAAGAAAATTCATATACACAATTAATAAAACGTGCACAAGGTTAATGATATTTTAATGTCTGTTAATGTTAAATGTCTGTAATATTTATAAGTTTTTTGTTGGGACATCATGAACATCAAGTTAAAAGAGTTAATGCATAAAAGAATTAAATCAAATACAACCGGCGAAACAGCTGGTTGTTAAAGGCGACTGGAGACTTAATAAACTGTGGATTTTTAAGAACATTTTATGCAACTGTGGATTTTCTGGTTTCTTTTTAGGACATTTTGCTGCAAACTGATTATTTATTTATTTATTTACTTTTTTTATTTCTCGTGTAGGAGAAATAGAGAAAGTATTGAAATAAATCCAAAAATGTGTTTTTCGTCATAGCATAAAAATACACTAAAAATGTTGACAAATTTTTACATTTAAGATTTCCTTAAATCCGAAAAGCATAATTTTGAAACTATTTTTGTCGATTGAACAAAGTTACTTTAGACTAATGTATGGGTTTTGGGTTTTGCACCAGTTTACATATTTCTATTGAGTTTTGAATGAAAAACATTAAATACTTGCTGTTGGAAAACAGGTGAACACGATAACTACAAAATATAAACAGCGAGACAAATAAAATTTGGTAAAAATTACATTCTAATTTGTAAATTTTGGAACGAATCTTGCAAGAGGTTGTTGTAGGTCAACCTACATTCGCATGCATATACACGCAATAACTTAAGAAATTTGACGCGTGATCAAGTGGGTATAACTGTTAAGCATCCCTTTTTGGTTTCAATCCCTTTGGAAAGGGGAATCCAAAACACATGTTTGATTTTCTGGTAGTGTGTACCAGCCGCATCTAGCAGTAAATCGCCACCCTCTCCGAAAAAAAAAACCTTCTCTGAAGATCGCTAACTAGATTAAGTAAAAATGCTATATTCTGATCTAAGATTTATCTTTCGTAACTATTAATCACCAGTGGAATGTAGTTAATGCACGAGTTCCTGTTTTCTCTATGATACCAAGAAGCATGAATCTCCCCTTCATAAATATAATATTTATAATCATAACATTTCTGTATTCGCGACATTCCTTCGAGGTTTACAATTTTATGAGAAAAAGAGGAAACCTGACATTTTTATTAGACACAATGCGAGAAAGTTCTGGTGAGACTATTTCTGCTAGGCATGTAGAGGTAAGAAGCTCATACTCAAGACATTTTGAAGAAAAAAATTTTTTTTAAAGATGTGCTTTAGAGTAATTCTTACTAACTTGTAGCATTATAGAAAATTTTCACTCTTCCAGTAATATCACCTGAGTCCAGTTAAACAGTTTGATTTCTATGAATTATAATTTTCATAAGTTCATGTTATTATTAATGTCTCGTCAATATAAAATTCTGATTTTGAACATTTTGCCTCAGTTTGGTCATTCCTATTTTATGTCAGTTTAGGTGTCGTCCTCGTTATATGACCTCATTTTAAAATGACGAGATAGAACCCTTATTAAAGCTAGAGTTGGTTTAAAACACGGCGTTGGTTAGTATAACTAAACCAAACCATTTTGTGCAGCATTCAGGAGCGATATCAGAAAATCTGTACCTTTGAAAACAGAAAATTACAGCATTTTAAAGACGTACAACTTCCAAGGGTGATTGGTAGATGGAAATGTAAAACGATTATATAATAGACGTATTCGAATTCTGCATTGTACATGTAGAAACGAAATGTGTGACATTTTTGAAAAAACTCACCAGATTCCTGCATATTTGCTATTGTCTCCGAAGACATGATGAAGGATTTCTAAGTAAACGAATGACAGGAAAAAAGCTTTCAAAAGATTCAAAATACATAAATCCTATCTGCATATGTAAAGGAAACAAGAAACAGATAAAAATATTTAAAACAATTATTTATGGTTTTATGGTGACTATCAAGAATGAAGAAGTGAAATTAGTCTTCATCTTCAACGAAAGTATTCATTTCTTTAAAGATTAATGTAAGGCTATATATACCAAATTTTGTCTTGTGTTTCAGATTAAACTAAAGTTTTTCAAAATGTAACGGGGAATCTTGAATAATAGCATCGATCCCATCCGAAGAGCAAAATATGGAATTGGTCTTACCTGTGTGGGATTCTATAATTTTAAACTAGTTATTATAATGGAATGGGATAGCCTGGTTGGCAGGGAGTTGGTTTAGCATCCCTTGGGTTACGAGTTCGAATTCGCCAGCCGAAGACTCTCCGTGTGTGTGGAGGTTAGAGCACTTGAAATCTGTCGTGGTCACAAAGTCCTCCATATCGAGAGTAATATCACTGGGGGTACTGAATCAGAGGTGATCGATCTCTGTTTCAGATCTAAATTACGATCTGTGAATAAAGTCCGCCCCATTTGGGACGTGTCTGAGTTAGAAGTCAGACTTCTACCCTAGAGCGTTCAGGGGCCAATAACTTCAGAAGCTATAGTACCCCCTTTTTCCGTTGTAAAATAAACTCGAGAACAACGTCAACAACAGTTATTCTAATCCAATAATTTTTATGAAAAGATCGATTTGAATCTCTTAGAATTATTATCCATCTCCCTTATCGAGTGATTCGCACAACGAGTAGAACAAAATATAAAAAAAGGGACTCGCTTAAAGAGTCATGCTTCGCAAAACGAATGGCGAGAGTCGTCGCGACGTTACGTGCTGTATTGGTTTGTATCCATATGTATTAAGCATTTGTTTGGAGATAGCCTTTATATGGACATGAAAGGAGTTTTGACCGGAGGGCGTTGTTGAATGCGACTCCGAGAGGTTTGAAGAATTGCTTATGAGCCATTATGGGGATGGAAGTGGATATAGAAGTAGATATCTGGAGGTCGAAACAAACCAAAACTACCCCAAAACTTTTGGAGCTGCAATCTGCGTCACAGTAAAAAGCCACGGAGAAGATGTGGTCAGAAGAGGAAGAAATAATTGACGAACAGAGCAACAACTTTCCAAAGAAACAAGAAAATTTAAGAAGATCGTTCTCTAAGAAGCATCCATAGGTAACAGCTATGCGCATCATAGATATTCATTTAACAACAGTGTTATGCCTCATTTTCTCCAAGTTTTGAAGATGGACAAAGAAAAACAATGTCTTAAAAAAATCACTCATTACATTATCACAAATGTTTTCAGCATTTATTTTGGAAGAGAGTGCATTGTACCATTTTACATGTTTTCTAAAAATATTTCTTTTAACGAGTGATTCGAATTATGACTGAGATTCTGGAGTGATTGTTTAGCGAGGTTTTGCTGTATTTTCTTTTTAGTCCTTATAGGCCACGGTGGAATGATGTTAATTCTGAGGGACACGAGCACAAATTTAGAATCTGATTCCATCCAAAATCTATAATGTACAAGTAATCTATAATGTTTGGTAGGTTTGACTTTCGGGCTCAAACGCAATCTAGTTAGCATTAATAGTAACTGCGGTCAAACAATGTGCTAAAGTTTTTCTGATATTCTTAGCGATAGACAAATGTGGATCAGATTCCATTTAAAATCTTCCAGAAAGTCTTTTATGTATCCCCCCCACTACTACGTTAAACTCTATTTTAGGAGGTATCAATGTGCTCCAAAGTGATCTATAGAAGATGGCAGCCGCACTTCTCTCTTTTACCGTTTACACGAGGGCACGGCTAAATATATCAGACCAAATTGATTAGAATCTCTTTTTCAAACGGATCGCGTTATTTTTATTCTTCCTCATGATGAAGAGTCAAAAATATAGAGCCATGTCGGGAGATTTAAAATTCACAGAGTCTTAAGAATTTATTCTGATTCAGGGTATTGATTTCAACACCAATAAAATAAATCAAGGAATATGTAGATAGTTTATTAACATTTTTATAATCGTTTGTAAGAATCCAAATAAAATCGGAAGCCGCGGTGGCCTGGTGGTAAAGTGTCGGCTTCGAAACGGGGACATTTTAGGTTCGAAAATCGATTCCATCGACGAACTGTCGCGTGAGCGAGTCGGGTGCACTTTAAATCCGTCGGGGCCAAACGCCCTCTCACTGGCGAGGTGTGGACATTTGGAGAGGGGGGGATGCCAGTTCGAGTATCGTCCTCGTCATCTGACAGCTGTTCAAAACAACGTGATCCTCCCAAAATAGCCCTAGTGTTGCTTTAAAAATGGAACATTAATATAAATAATCTAGACTAACCAAACAAAATTGGAATATAAATTTATTACAATACAAACAAAATTAATCGTATCCAATTCATATTCTAGGTTACATTATTTTCAGTTGAATATCGGACGAAAAAAGTAATAATCGAATTTATCATGCCTTTACTGACCTTGGAAATGCTGCGTTGATTTTATTCCCCTGTCGTGTATTTACCTGACCTCGATCGGCACACAGGTGAACCCCGTTTCAAGAACGAAGCGGACCCGTTCCGCAGATCACGAACGATTCGGCACCCAATGAAAAGAAGAATGCCAAATCATCTTGTCTCGTGCCGGGTGAAGTGTTTGGTGTTTTACTATTGAACGTGTTTGTTCAACTTATATCGTAAGATCGGGACGCAAAATCACGCGAGGAAAACAGCTGCGAATTTAAATCTTTCGGGCCGTGAAAGCAGCTCGCAATGGGGGACTGTGTACGGAGGAGACTGCTGCACCTGAGGACACGATTTGCATCGGTTTTCAGAAATAGATCTTTGGGAAATAAAATTGTTTTGAGAAATAGATTACTCTTTCTGTATTTTTTAGACTTTACTGAAAAAACCATTTGAATTTTAAATCGTTGATATTTAAAAAAAAACTGTCATCAGACTAGTGTTTCTTTAAGTATTTTAAAATATGATTGATAATAATGGCCGAAATTATGATAGAAAGTTGTGACTAGTTCGCTAGGAAAAAGGATAAAAATCAACTGGCTGTGAAAGCTGGTAAAATCTGACCCCTCTTTGAGAATGAAACCCTATGGAAGATTTATTTAGCAATATCTCTCGAAAACAGAGGTGAAGGGACATATCTCTTAATGACATGTATGGACTCGCAATTGTACACAGGAAATAGCAATTGGCAAAATTTGTTCATTAAATAGTTTATTGAGTGATTGTGACTGGAGAGCTCCTTTATTGTTTTCTTCACGGCGAATCTAAAAAAGCAGTTTCTAGATTTTTCTCAAAAATAAATGATGATGGAGATCAGGAGGCCATTGAGGTAGGGACGGCCAACTGGGGGATGCTTCGGATGTTATCGAGGGTATTGCGGATGCTAATGAGGGCTCCAATATAATTAAGAACTAAAATAATGTTCTGAATGGTAAAGGCAGGGTAGAAAGAATAGAGGAAGAAATTTAATTGAAACAATCGTTGAGTTTGAAAATATACAAAATTTACAGGTGTATTTCAGTAAATTTCGTGTATTTAAAAACTCTTCGATTGTTGATAGATATTGCTAGAGCAAATGTTTAACATATAAAGATAAAGTAAGCAAATTTATGTTTTTTTACCTCACATACCAGGTTATAAATTGCATAGATTACTTTGGGAATTCATACAATAAGATGTTTAATATTGTTAGAAAATAAACCGAAAGAAATTACAAAAATGGGCCAAAAACTTTTAAAGTTTTATAATAAAGATGTAGAAGACTAACTAATTTAGGAAATTGTTTGGCAACGGGATTTGGTTTCGAATGAAAGGGAAGTAAATGGCCCACAATACATAATGCAATACATTCCAAGTAATAGTTATAATGAGTTATTTTTAAATGTTTTAAGTGCGTTAAAACTTTTCTTTACGGTCCCGGTCATTATAATAATTGCTCTTCCAGCTAATTGAAATTAATAAAGAATTATCTTCGGTCAAATATGTGTTCAGAACGTTTACTTGCATTTGCTGCACTACGGGTAGTAAAAGAAACTGCAAAAAAATTGCAATGTCCTTGAAATAATTAATAAAAAATAATTAAATAAATAATTAAAATATAGTAATATGTGTTGCAGCTCGTAATTTTTTCTTTTTTCTTTAAAAAAAAATTTAGGGCCCCAGATGATTTTTTGCCCCCGGGCCCCTTTAGAGAGAAAGCCGACTTTGCATTGAGGATATACCTGGGAGTCATTGACTTTCATATGAGATAAAAAGAATAAGGCGAAATCGACAAGCGATGATGATGGCTTGTTTAGGTTTGCTAATTCTTTTAAATTTATATTTGGGGGGGGGTGAACAACTGGTTAGCGAAAGCAAAAATATATTATCTTGGGAAAGTATGGAAATGGGACCGTATCGGAATATGACTGCGTTTTAAATTTCAGATTGTAAACGCCCGATAAGGCATGGAATAAACAATTCTTATTTTAGGATATCACTGCCAACCACTGAAAGCGTTTTTAAAAGAATCAAATCAAGACGCGGACTGCGTCAATTCCGAGTGACAGCGAGTGTCTCCCCCTTTCTAATTTTCACCGCAGCATGATCCTCGTTGTCAGAGGCAACAGCAGAGAAAGAGTTTCATTTAACACAAAATGATATTTAAAATATTTTTGCAGCAATTGTTTCTAAAACAAACGGGAATAATTATAACAATTAAACAAAGATAGAATCCCCAAGAATTATCTATAACATTTAGTTGCATGTGAACCACAAAAGACTTGCGATGATGCGTTGCGTTACTCACGACCTGTTCCCGCCACTTTTAACCGTTGTAGGAACAGGTTGTAGTAACGCAGTTCATAAAAACCGTTAAAGGACGCTTAATGCTCTGCTTGCTTAAGCGTGAACCATTCACTGTAGTGAACAGTTCTCATCTGCGGTCATCCGACAAAACTCTGAAAAGCAGGAAAGTATGACATACAAATCATTTTCAATCCTGCGTTGTTCTACATAGGATTCATGGTATCATGGGGTATCAAGGTACTTTTCCGTTAGCTTGGCACCAGTGAAAAATCGCAAAAGAAATTTGGTGGAATTCTACTTGATTTGACAATTTTTCGCTGGCGCCGGGCTAATGGAAAAGCACCGGCAACAGAGTTACAGAAGCTTCTCTGCACTTCTTAACATCTCATCTAACAATGACCTTGAGCTTCTTTTTTAGATGAAGTACATACCGATGTAGAGAAATATCAAATGGGATGGATTAAAGCCTTATTTTCTTGCAATTCGTTCAATTTCCACAAAATTCCCCAAACTTTTTTTTCTTTAAGCATTTTTAATGTTGAAATATATAAATTAAAAGCACATAAGATCAATTCATTTAATTATCATAAGAAGTGGCACACTCAATCGGCCATTTAGTCATTTTTGTATCGTGATAATTGTTGGAGCAAAAATGATGAAAAACGTTTTTCTTGGCATGTGCTTTAGTGAAAACGAAACAAGTTCATTTTCACTATTCGAACTCTTATCAATGCTGCCTTGGCCTTTTTCGAATAAGATAATCGACTTCATTGGTTGTCTTATCCTGTTCGCTCTTCTCCTGTTATCTCCTGCTGATACTGGAACCAGTTGAAGGTGGTCGTCTTTAAGCTGGTTTCTCCACAGCGGAGAAAGCGCTTCCTTTGTTGGAAATTTTAGAGATAATTCTTAGAGGAAGGGCATAAGAGTGTGAGGGCATGTACAGACTGTCTGTTGATAACGTTACACGTGGCTTCAAAGATGTTCAGCTGACTTGTTCTCTCACGGACGAGATAGCAGTAGTTCAGAGAATGCCCAACATTCTACCGATGCACTGTTATTATCTGTAAATGATTGTATGCGCACTTTGTGATGAAAGAAAACTGCGCTGCAAATTTATTGCATAATCGATGTCTTACAAAGTTTTTGGATTCGGGACTTACGCTAAGGAATTTGGAGTGAGAGTGGAAGGGGAGATCTTCATTTGTTTTTAGTACACCTGAGTCGGCATTTTTTTAAAAAAGAAGTTGTCAGTCACATTTTAT
This sequence comes from Argiope argentata, assembly GCA_026289955.1. Classification (NCBI taxonomy): domain Eukaryota; kingdom Metazoa; phylum Arthropoda; class Arachnida; order Araneae; family Araneidae; genus Argiope; species Argiope argentata. The sequence goes on along the minus strand of JAOUZG010038029.1, from coordinate 1,809,472 downwards.
CAAGACATGGAAAATTTTAAAAAGCAAATTTGATCATGCGTTATAAATAAAATTAAAAAATCGGAAGGATTTACGGGTCAGGAAATTAAATCTAAAGAAACTAGATTTGACATGAGGTAGATTTAGGTAATGGAAAAGGGCCGTGAATATTAAGTGTTTTTAGTCAAAAATTAATCAAAATAATGACTTCTTTCTGTAACTTCGGAATATATTCTTTCACAAAAAGTCCTTCTCATACTATTTTTTTTTAAAAAATTACTTTTTATTACTATGTGAATATAATTTCGTGATATATTCATGATATATTTTTTAAAAAATAAAATTGGCAACTTCTTAAAAATATTTTTAGTATATTTTGCAAACATACTTTTTATTATTTTAATTTGCATTTGTACATACGACCGTTCTGATATTTTAAATTCGTTTCTGGTGGATAAATGATCGTCACTGTAATTACAAGCACACTTTGAATACTAGTATGAAAAGTTATGAGATAACCCTAAAGCATCGTCGTGATAAAATACTTCAGTTTGGAAGTTCAATTCTCTTCTAATTAATTTCCCTAAAATATTCATTTTGGGATGGCGTCATTTACAAGTTTGCAGTCTTCGTCCCTATCAGTGTTTTTTTTGTCATGGTTTTGACCGTGAAGGCTGAATGAATTTAATTTTACCACGAGTGCGTAGTACTGAATACATACTCTAGACCGGGGTCGGGCATCAAGATGATCTCGATAGACAGGTGGACCAGCAAAACATTTTAGAGTGACCGCGTTTAATATGACCCAAGACGAGCTTTCTAAAAGCAACTCATTTATGGAACATTGTATTCTCTTTATCTCTCTAGGAAAGTAAAGTTTTTCTCCTTCAAAATGACATAATTTTAAAAGCATGTCGTTCAGAACCTAAGAATGATCTTCAAAACTTTTTGGAATTTAATGAACGTATTATAATATTTTTTTTAATTTCATGTTATTTAACATCGATTTTTTGGGACTACCTATCTGTGTGAATCTGCGATATCAACGACGAATATAATTATCTTTCTCTTCTTATATATGACCACTCAGAATCCAGAGCAAGAAGAGCAGGTAGTCATTATGTACCCAGATATTCATGACTGGCGGACAATATTCAAACTAAGTCTTCTACTAACTATAACTGCAAGAACTAACTTTAGATGAAAATTATTTATCTTTTAACGTGCTTTGAATTTTTTTATGTTAAATATATCGTTTGATATTATTATATTCGTAGCAATTATTATTATGTATGTAGTTATGTTGGTAAAAATATATTCCACATTTATTTTTCATTTATAATAAATATTGTAAACACATGCCACTGGGTGAACCGCAACACCTTGAAAAAAGGAGAAGTAGCCAGTACCCTGAAAACTTCTGCTCACTCCTGCTCTAAAGAATCATGAGGCGCGAACTTTGACTATTCTTGGCTTCCATTAAGACACGTACTTTGACCGAAGAATCCGAGTGACCGCGCAACTTATACAGATTCGCTCTATTAATCTGTGTGCGGAGGAAGAAACAATCCTTCTAGACTTTTTGAGATTACATAGAGCGCAATTTAACTGCGCCTAATGCTATGAATATAGAAGTATGGTATCATCATTTGAAAAATTTAATATTAAAAAACAAAAACGCGTGAAATGATTTTTAAAACTATACATTCTAAATAAATTCTAAACGATAAGAAGAAAAATAATGTTTCACAAGCATCCAAATGTCGTTATAATGCGTCACTAACAATGCAATAAATAAATAAGTAAAAAAAAAATTAAAAAATCAAAAAACGATCAAATCTAAATAATTCTACATAATAATATGTCAAAACCTTGGGGGAAGATAAATACTCTATTAAAGAAAGATACGCCAAGATAAATACACCAATAAAATACCATCTCTCAAATACTGAATAATTATACAAACATCAATACATCTCGCCATAAAAGAAAAACTATACAACAAGGAGAAACAAGAAGTTGACTCAAAACATACAAGAAAATACATAAAATTACACATTTTCTGTCAATTCATCATAGATAGCCTTACCGAAATTCGCATGCCCTTTCATTTTAGAGTAGATAAAACAGCCTCGAGGACGTTAAGATATTAATTAGAAATCACATTTATTGCATCATATTTTTTTACCATTCACCTTCTGTTGCCTTTTGGAACTAAGAAAGAATCTGAAAGTTGAAAATAATGACATTGGTAACTGGTGGTAAACTGAAAACTCTGAAGACATGATATCAAAAATTGTCAATTTTTTAACCAGCTGTCTGAAAGTTTGAAATGTTCGGATTTCTATTTTTGTAACGAAATTTTTGAGAAATATTTAGAATTACGAGTAGATTTTCTTTAAGTGATGGCCTCTTCCTTATTTAATTGTAAGATGAGAAGGAGGGACAGTTATTGACCATAATGTGGCCAATTACCTCGAAGAGAATGTCAACTTGACAAATCGGTCAATATAAGAATGGATAGGGCTGAAGATGGCAGTTAGCCACATCGAATCCTGTCGATACTGTTTCGTTCAGTGGTGGTGGTGGGAGGGGGGAATGGGTCGGCAGTACACAAGAAGGAGAAGCCTTCTGTTGCTTTTGCAGGCAGCACAAGTCAGAAAAATTTAACTTCAACTTCTCCTGCCAAGTAGAATCACCGAATGTAGCAAAAACTAGGGAAGACATTCTTCAATTTCAATATCGATTAGCAACATCAACATCCATGACTTGATAGGTATTCGATCCATAGTTACCTCTTTAGAAGAATCAACGAAAAAAAATGAACCTGAAAATGATATAAAAATTGTAGAAAATCTGTCACAGCTCACAAAAAGAAAAAAAAAGATGGGGCAACAAAGAGTCATTTGAAAATTTTTACTGACTAACTTTAGAACAAAATTGTATTAAGATATGTTTAATTCGAAAAGAATGATCCCTTTTTCATTGAGATTCCAAGATAACCCCAGAAATATTTTTATTCCTCTCAATCAATCGAGAATTGGTAAGATTCCACCATTCTTATCTTCTACAAATAAAAGGAAAATCTCTTAACATCTGCTTATAATAATAATTTAATAAAATCTCAACAATTATTTCCATAATTATTATATTAAACTCTCCGGATATCTGAAATTGAAAGACGAGAAATAAATTCTTAAGATACATGTTTCTATCATTTGATCTTTGTCGAGGTTAGAAGCCTGAAAAAGCATCTTTATAAACCTTTTACGCTAAAAGTACAAATGAAGCTTATAATTCTTGATATTACATCATCAAGGAAGTATTCGCTGATATTCGCAAGGATGGATTCTCAATGAGAATCCAAGTGCGAGACCGGATTATATTTGAAGAATGTCGTGTAAGCCGATCTGGTACCCATTAAATCCGTCGCGGTTAAACGTCCTCCCATTAGAGTGATATGGAAGTTTGAAGGGGGAGGGGCACCTAAGGAGTTGTCCTCGTCATTTGAGCGCAGTTAAAAATTACAAGGTCCATCCTCAAATAGCCCTATTGTTGCTTTGAAATGGGACACTAATATAACTAATCTAAACTAAACTCAGTGAGAAAAATAATTTTAAAATTTACCTCTGAAATCATGATACAACAATTCTACTTTCGATTTTAATTAAGGATATATATAACGGTAAAAGAGAAAGTAATAATAATAATAAAAGTTGAGGAAAAGCGAAAACAAAAGTAATGCAGCAAACAATTTTTAAAACTTTTTGTAATTCTTCTTTCAAATACACAACTAGATTATTGAAGAGCCGCCTAAAATCAGCAACTTTTTTTTGTCTAGCGTTTTCTTTTCGGTTTCAAGATTCCTCCCTCTTTTTTCAAGCCTTCTCCTTTTTGCGTTTTCCTTTCTTTTCTTCAGAGTATTTCTCTTCTTCTTTTTTTCACGCATACTTGTTTTTCTCATCATGTTCAAAATCTTAAACTGTCTTTAATCGAATGGAAAAATCAGTACAAGAAACTAAAGAGTCCCTTGTGTAAAACCTGAAGCACCTGTATATTAATTCTATGCATTTTCAGGTTAATAATTTTCCTTTACCTCTGTTTCTCATTAGCACGTTTCAATTTAATTAACTTTCTGTAGAATATGCCAGATAACATAAGTAGATTCTGTCATACCAGTATTAATTTTGGAATAAACTGTTCATTTCGAGCACCTAATAAGTAAATAAAGTTGCTAGCTCAGTGTAAGACATTGTGCAGTAAAATGATAAATGATCCAAACAGTTTTGTTTTTCATGCGACTTTACCGTTTTGTAATTTGATTTGTGCGTTCACTGAGCCTTTTCCCCTCAATTGAAGTTTATCCTTTTCACTATTGACCCGAACCAACTGACCAAATAAATTCTATCCTCCTGAACCGGACTGTTTCGAACGGTGGCGCAGTATGTGCAGAACAAAAAGTACGAAACGAAGAGGCGCTCGATGCAAAGCGCGAACATCCTTCATGACAACTCATTTTATGTCCTGGAATCCTCGTTTGAAACAGAAATTGACCCAGTCAGACAGAATATGCAAGGCTGGCAGGACGGGTTAGCAGCGAAAGAGTTGACGCTTCTCCATTGAGGGAACCATGTATATTAAGCGTAAGAAAAATAATTCAAATGAAATACATTTAGTATGCCCGGTCAACGAACTGAGCCCCAAAGGTTGATCGTATAAAAGGAGAGTGGTTTTTGTTTTCCAGTTAAGGCTTTAAAAGAATCATAGCATTTTAGCTAGAAAAGAATATTTTTACAATTTCAGAATTTCGTCAAAATAGGAGAAAAAAAAAAGAGAACTTTCATTAACACTTATTAATAAACTCTGGGGCAAAATATGAGCTTTCGAACTAAGATGAGATTCTTGACTTACTTTAATTTCAATTTGAACTTTAATGGAAACTTTAAAACATTAATGAATAAAACGATCACAAGAATTGATTTAACGTGGTGAATTGAAAAATAGTTTGTCAACTGAATACAATTTTATTTAATCTCCCTTTTTCAGTTAAAATCAAGAATATGTGGCCATACAGGACAGATAGAAAATGATCATTATTACTTTAGTCTTTTCAAAGGTAATTTGATGCAAATAAAATTCAGAAATCATTGTCTTAAAATACAATGACTGAAAAAAGTATACATATAGTTTTCAACCTTTAAATTGAGGCATGATTTTTCCTCCAGTACTCAAATAAAAGATTAATTGAAGCTTTAACTCTTAAACCATTTATAAATGAATTTCTCTCTACAATGAAAAATGCTTCAATTTCGTTTCAATTTTACACTTTCTACTACTACTTCTTCTTCCAAAAAAAGGGGGGGGGTGAGGGACTGTGGTGATCTGGTGGTTCGTGAGCCGTTGGGCTTTAGGTTCGGGACCCAATTGTATCGAAGAACCGTCGGGTAAGGGGGTCTAATGCACGTTAATTCCAGTAGGGCCATACGTCCTCCCGCTTGTATGGTGTGGAGAGGGGGATCCAACTCAGGTATCCTCCTCATCTGACTCTGGTTCAAAATGACGACTTCCGTGTCAAAATAGCCCTTGTGTTGCTTGAAACGAGGCATTAATAAAACTAAATTTATCTTCAAAACATTTAATCCAACATACAAAGAACCTTTTTGAACAAATTTGCATTTGAATTATGCAACATTAACCTTAAAACAAGCAACTGCTCAAATTAGTGCTCACGAAATGCTGCATTTCGTGACTTCTTGAACTGTCGATATTCGTAAAATTCAATTAGTTGACTCCTTTTTTTGTTTGTCGAATTCTGTGAGTAAGGCTTTTACACATAAAATAGATAGGAATAAAGATACGAAACAATATAAAATTTTTTTTATTGATTATCTACAATATGTTACAGTCATTATATACAAAGATGCTGTTAAACATATGCAATGATGAACTGGAAAATGACTTGACTTCATGAGACCGGATAATTACATATTTTAACTCCCGAAAAGGGAATTTATTGAAACCCAGAATCGGATCATGCCTTTAAATACGGATCCCAAGAAACTGATTCGAGACCTCTGGTTATCTGTCCCTTAAATTAATAATCATTTCAATATAGATTTCGGAAGTGAAAATCATGAAAATCGATATGCATGTCCAATACATAATTTCGTTGCTTGTAAGACGTGGGGAAAATAACCGCAAAAGATTTTATATAAAAAGTAAGAAAAAGTCTGAGAACCAAACGCCAAATTCCAAGCATATCGCCAAATCTAGTTTCATATGAAAATTAGCGAAATCTAAGTATGTTATCCATAGTTCCCTCCCACTTATGAGAGACATTTTAAAAACGCTACTTCTCTATGCAGCGTCAGTATTGTAAACTTACAACATAATTCGTCAACTGAACCAATTTCGATTTTGCTGATTATTTAACTTTAAAAAAGACTGTCGGCCAGCTTGCCACTGAAACCAGATTGTAATCAGCTAAATTCGAGAAGTTTTTTTTAAGGAAGAAAGGATAGTGCAATAAAAGCATTTAAATTTTAGACAGCATTTTATGTATGTGTACTCATTTTGTAAATGGAAGATTGAAAAAATATATTTATATAGCCTTGATTTTGATATTATAATTATACAAAGTTTAATTTATGCCACTGATTCTTGTTAAAATCGAATTCCATGGTGGTACTTTTTTAAATATACAAAACTATTCTTCAATAAGGCAATAATTCACAGACCAGTATTCTGACCCACACGAAGTCACATGGAACCTTGAATGACCGAAACAGGATACTGGTGGGAATTGTGGTTGAATCCTAAGGGCCAACACCGGCCACGATACAACCTTTCCCGTTGGAAGTACGTCACGTCATCGATGGGAGATAGCTACACCCCCAACTGTTCGTATACCCACAAGGGCAGCTAGAGCCAATCACCATGCCGGAAAATTCTCATCCTCCATTACGAGTTGCCTCCCGTGGGACTAATAAGGTAATAAAAAAATAAATCGCGGAAAATCCTTTAGACATAACATTTACAAGCTCAATGCTTTTTGAAAAATCACGAGCGTTAAATTCACGATCGAAAAGTTGTTGTAAAAGCACCGCTGGATGAACCGCTAGACTTGGAACTTCTATATTTGAATTGTCTCAAGAGTTACTTAAAAAATTAGTATTTAAATTTTTTAATTCATTACTTTTAATTAAATTTGAACAAAATATTGATAATTTCATTGTAATATGTTTAGAACATTTTATTGCTAACCAGTCATTTATACAATAATTTAAAATAAATTTTTTTAAAAATAAGTCATATCAGTGATACCAGTCTTAATTCTGAGCCATTTTTATCTAAAAAAAGCGTACTGAATTGTGCAAAGCTATTTTAAATATGATTTACAATAGTCCCTCTTATTGTTTTAGTTGAGGCGTTTATGCAGTTATTTTAGTTATTGCATCAAAAAAGTATCCGATTTGTTGAGAGTATTGTGATGGATGTTAAATGTATTTTTATGTGTGTAAGCTATCGCCGTCATATAAATGATAGCACATTTACGAATAATATAAAGATACACGAATCGAGCATTAAACGTTATTATTCTACGATGTTTCAGATTGAAATGTTTTTGTTAGCTGAAGCGCTCTGGGTAGGGACAATTGAATTGTAATCATCCGACATAAAAAATGATTGTCTCGGGCTTTCTAAGAAACTATTAAAAAATGACATTTTTTTAAACACATAATATTTCATTTTTATGATTTTTATATGAAGTAGAAAAGAAGCCCTATTTTATTATATTTTTATTATATTGCTGTTGCTAATATCTATTTGTTATTCTAGCTTAATACCGGTTAATACTGGATGTTACAAAAAATAGTTTACGAATTTGAAGCCAGACAAAAAGAAATAGGTATTTTTTTTCCAAACAGAACTTCGGCTTGTAAACACAGAAATTTTTTGAAAGTGAAGTAAAAAAAAAGTGTACACCTTATACAAACAAATTCTCGATGGAGCAATAACAGTAGTTGGATAGATAATGACATTAAGATAACGCATATAGCTATGATGACGTGCTAATTTCCAATAGGTCATCATATTAATAAATGATATTGATTGGAATTTAAAGGAAAATTTCTTGGAGTTGTCATTCGAAGCAAATAGGATTCGCGTGACATTTAGGCGATTCGTTTGCATTACTGTAGTGAATATGCATTTCATTAAACTTCTACCGTGCAGTTTACGAGGTGTGTTTTCTTTTGCTTGATGCGTTTATAAAGATGCTCCTGCAGCGGTTATTTTTGTAACTTCAATCAAGCTTTTTATACAAAAGTAATGCCCTTCAGATATGGGTAAGAAGGTTCTCACTTCCCTGACATGGAGTTGAGTTGTCTCCAATCTGATGCTGAGACATCTCGGATGCATATCACATCCCTAAAAGCGGGGGGGCACTATTTTGCACTCATCTCTTCACACGATTTATTCTATGGAATGGCAACTCGATTATTCAAGTTATAACGCGCACGGATGTCCAACAGTGATGCCTGCATCCAACGTTGTATGGTATAAATGTCTTGCAACAAGACGAATCAGTAATTTATATTGAATTTTTTTAAATATATTTACAACATTTTTAGGCGCCCTTAATGTGAGCAATATAGCTTTCAATTTAAGCCTCACACTTATCAAAAGTTCAAAAAATATACTCGATTATGATTTGAGATAACATTAAATAAAACTGCATGTCTTTATGGAAACAAGTATACAGGTGAATCGAAAATGAAATTGATATACAAAAGATTGTGACATAACAGTTATACGCATGGTCACGTGTAATTATATGTCTGAAACGTTTAGAGATTTTGCAATGCTTCTTCTTCCCTTTTTTAAAATTAAATAAAGAATATTCCGAAATACAGACACGCAGGTACGAAACAGTTCGATTGACGAAAACTTTGTTTGCAATCCTCACCGATGAAGCCGCTCACCACAGATGTGGATGACAAAAGAAGACGCTGCTCACGTGCGGGAGATTTGTGTTTCCCCAACGGTGCAGACTCGGATTCCTGCGATTTCACAAGGTGGATCGCTCAAGGCGATTGGCTGCATTTCTCTCAGTAGCAGGTGTTCGGCGTGAAAACGAAGAGCTTCCCTTCATGCGCGCCGGCTTTCTCCGACGATCTGCAGAGCTGAGAGGACACCAGTTCCTTTGGCCTGTTCATAACAAAAATAACCGTTAATGTGGTAATAAAAAAGGATGATAAATCAACGAATGGTGATGATATTTCAACTCACATACACAAGTAAAAGTCGATTCAACCGTTCAGATCAACTTTGAAAATCCACCATTTAAGATCATTGCTGTCGAATGCGAGTCTTATCACCGGATGTAATATCAAATAGCAGATATATTGTTTGCTGACAGAATTTATAGCCCTCCGCGCTTTTGCGATGCGTTAAGATGGCTTTAAGTTCATCAAAAGACGACTGAGTGGAACGATCAAAGGTGAATATCTTTATATTTAACAATAAAGTAAACTCGGATTTCCAAATTGAAATAAAATAACTCACATACACGTGAAAAAAAAGCATTTGATAGAGCGAGAATCAAGGTCAAGAGAATGACGCAGTAATTCCGGAAATGCTACACCCTTCCGCGTCTCACTCCTTACTGGAATAGAATCGTCAAAAAGTGGTGGGCTCAGGATACTGAAACGAACAGTTATAACTTATGGTTTATCACGAAATTCAGTTTATATTAAAAGCTTAGATTTGCGATGAGTGATGCCCAGCCATTCATGTTAATTGGTTACAGTAACACTCACTATCTTGTATGGAAAATGTTTTTTACTCTAAGTTCTAATGATTATTTGGTGCTGTAGTTGTATGCTAGATTGATTTTACAAATCATATTTTGAAGAAAATTTTAATAAAACTCAGATTTTTTTAGAGTCTTTTTTTTTTTTTCCAAAATCAGCAAAATGAATTTTTCGAGTGATATACTTAAAATTGGCAAATTCTTGATTTTTATTACGTCTTTCAACCCATAACAAAGAAAACATAAAGTAATGTGCAGTGTTATATGGGGTAAAACATTGCGGTTAAAGTTATTTTCAGTCATAACCGCAAAACATTACTTTTATTTTTATTAGTTCCGTTGATTTCATTTGGGTATTAACATTTGTTAATACTTATCAAATCTATCCAAATTGCGAAACTGCTTCCTCATTCCGTATGTCATTAGGCGATAATATTGCAATTCTCGAAACCACATTCACTCTCATTTTCCATCAAATCATAATTTAGAACGAGTTCCCTTTCTTTCCTCCAGCGAAATAATTAATTTCATTGATTTTAGATTGTGATATGGCGCACTCAACAAAGAAACATTCATTGCGGACAAGAGAATCCTGCCATCGAGACTCGAGATCGGGAATGATGGACATGCCGATACGTCAGTCAGTCATTTACCGTCCGAATTTCGCCCGCTTATCGGCACAACTCACGTGACAAGTTCGAAGTTTAAAGAAATCGGATCATTCATTTATCGGAATTCATAGAACAAGAAAGATATAATTGCTCTGGATTCGTGTCAATCTCTTTTTTGATGTTGGGACATCAAATGTTGACGGCTCACACTCAATAACAACGTTTTAATCAGCATTTTAAAACCATAAATTTGTTCTCAATGTTACGTTAAAAACGTAATTTGCCATCTTCATTAGTTTTGTTTAATTTTATTTTTTACCCGCGACTCCGTATGCGCGGAAATTTTGATATATATGTGGGAGCCCTGACGGTCTGACGCAAACTGGGGTAATGAAATTGCTTCAGCAAATTTCTACTTTATTTGGGGTAACGCAATACAGATTAAAAATTTTAATTTTCTTTATTCTGTTTTATTTTAATTCCAAAGTACTTCAAAATGAATCCAAAAAAATCTAATAATTTACAATATGTAGTTTTAAATGCACCAAACACCATGAAAGTAAACAGAGTCATTTGAAATAATCGGTCGAAAGCATATTAAGCCTAGCCTCATTAGTTTGGGGGGGGACAAACTGAAGTCTTGCACATTTCGCAGTGGGGAAATCACGATTTTTGGAGGGAAAGTTAGTTTTTAATTAAACAAAATTTAGCTAATCAATTACTCGGAATAAATAGTAGTCTATGTCATATTCTAGACTATAATCTGTCTCTGTGCTAACTTCTGCCATTTTTCTGGCGTGATTGATATACATGATACATCCATTCAAACTTTCGCATTCATAATTGTAGTATAGATACTTGGAAATTTCGATTACATTTAAAATTGTTTTAAAATATTTATGTTTTGCATCTTGCATCTCTAATAACCCTCGATAATTTTATATTCATTAAATTTGCGAGTGTTTTTTACTTTGGGAGAAAAATTGTTTTTCTACGCTATTGATTCTATTATTAAATTACATAATTCTTAAATTAAATAGCTATAATGCTTGTCCTGCAGCAGATATTTGAGAAAGAAGTATTGCGTAGCTTAAAAACACACACGAATAGATCAGTAATTACAAACTAAATACACTATCGATATAAATAATTAACAGATAATTATTCTCTTCGCGCTTTTAAGATATTTTGTTTTTTGAGCAAGGGACGCAAAAGTAGTAGGAATGGTCTCTCCAAAATTTTCTCGCATAAGAAAGATGGCTTCCCAGAGAACGACTTTCATGACACTGGCATTCAATAGTTATACATATAAACTTTTGGCGTGAATTTAATATTTTGACTGAATGAATGGTATTTTGATTGGCGAGTTTTTTGGCGATTAATCCCAAACACGTTATAGTGTCCGAAAATTGAATTCGGAATCATTTTTACGGATCTGTTAACACAGAAGTTTGACATGGAACTACACTTGTAGTCACAAAATTACATTCCGACATTTCACATTGAAGTCGTTGCATTTATGAATTACCACGTTCCTGAAAATGTTCAGCCCGTTGTTGGATGTAGACCAAATTTGGTAAGTGTCTACACTGTTTGTGTTCAACTTAGTCTACTGAATTTTATCGCTGTTGCTCATTTCGTTTTGCAGCTATAGTGTTAATTTATACTCGAACAACCGGATGGACAGATTTCACCAAAAATATTTTGATTAAAAATTTGATAGAAATCTACAAATTTGGTGTAAAGACTATATACCGAATTTATTTTTTGTAGGTTCAAGTATTTTTGAGTTACTTCGTCACGGACGGGAGATATTTTCCAAAAATAGTTTTTTTGGACTCAAGGACTCAAATTGTCAAAATCTAGAGTTCGTTTTTTTTTTTTTGACGATTTTAATACCGCAGTGAATGTCTATCATTTATCCCATATACCTATCATAAATCGTATATATCTACCCTAAATTATTTATACCTATTATGAATTGTATAAATCCTATCAGATATCTGTAAAATACAGGCATCGTCGAGGTTGTGTGTGACGTAATTGTTGTGTCACTCATTAGCGGAGTATTAACTCGCGAAGCTTCTTAAAAAGTTATCCTCTCTCTCTTTCTCTTCGGAACGTTCTTGCGTTCTGTCTTGGTGAAGCGAGTAGTAAAAATGTTTCATTTCTTTAGATCAATTGTAAATAAAATTATTTCTCTAAAGCGTTGCAGTGATTGGAGTCACAGTAAAATAGACGCAACCCTAATTACGACAACACTCACCGTATACTTCATATACGAGAAAAAAAGATCATGATCATCTATTGTTAAGAATCGAGAGAAATAAAATTGATAACTGAAAGCCGACTTTCATTATAAGTAAATACTTTTTTAAAGATATTAAAAATTAAATATGAATAAATATAATTCAAATGATTACGACATTCCTTCTTATTAGCAAAATATCATATATAAAACAATGCATTTTAATGTTAATTTAATTATTAGTAATCGTTAAAATAAATATAAATTTTAATGAGGTGAAGCTTATTTAATTGCTATTAATAAGCCGAAAAAAATTGTCTACAATTAAAAACAAAAATAAATATCATATTCGAAACAGCAGTGTTGAATTTTATCAGAATTTTTTTGTAGAAGAATAAGCAAACTGTTTTATTCCTAATTAAAACTAATTCCAAATTGGTTAAAGTATCTGTCAAATTTATGATACATTGTAGAAAGAGTTTCTTTTTTCGATACAACTGCTGTTGTACCTTTCACAAAATTCACCTATCATAAAAAAAAAGGCAAATTAATTATTTAACAATATCATGCGTTATTTTGTTAGTCAATTCCCGTGACAGACATAAATTATAAAACGTTGCCTTATTCTGTGCTTATACACCCACTTCTTTTCATTCCAAAAGACCGCGTTGTGAATTCTGCGCTTAAATTGAATAATGGATTTGACGTCAACCTGAATGCCTCTACTTTGATTTTATGATCTTTGGTCTAAGTGCCACCAAATTCGTAATCTTCACGAGTAAATATTCATAAAACGAATGCTATAGAATATCACGGAATATCACAGCTAATTTATGTTTTGTCCAATATTATTACAAAATAAATTAAGAAATCTATTTAATTGTTAATGCATTCAACCCTTACAAGACCCTTGCACACACACACACACACACACACACACACACACACACACACACACACACACACACACACACACACACACACACACACACACACACACACACACACACACACACACACACACACACACACACACACACACACACACACACACACACACACACACACACACACACACATATACACACACACACACATACACACACACACACA
>JAOUZG010038029.1:1739618-1795607 GCA_026289955.1 Argiope argentata | reverse complement strand
ACACACACACACACACACACACACACACACACACACACAACAATTTCTTTCCCAAATTGAAATTCTGACAGAATTTGAAAGCCATTTCACTTTGATATTTCGAAATTTCTTCCTTGTTGGATGACGATAAAGCAGAGGCATGTACAGAATTCAGATATCATTCTTCAAGGTACTGATATCAGCTAAAGTTTCAAATATTACGCCTACGATTTTGGAAATGATTTTTCCATTTAAAATTACAAGCAAAACTTTATAATTTGGTATAACGAGATGCTATCTTTCTTTTTCGAACAGTTAAACTAAATGGTTGACTTATAAGTAAAATCTAAATGGCGAAGTCAAGTCAATGTACTCACAATGGGTAGAGGTAATTTATTTCGATTTTTTCTACGTAGAAATTCGCCTTTTTCTCGTAGTGATCGCCGCCGTGGGGATGGTGTTCAAAGGCGAGGGTAGCCGAGAGCGGCTCGCCCAGGGGTCGGTCCGTCGACAGAAGAAACTTGTTCACTTGATTCGTTTTGGCAAGGTTGACGCTGGAAAGGAACAAAAACAGTTTTTAATAATAATTGAAAATCTAATGCTAATCTATTTAACATAGAATTTAATTTTATACACTGAAAGCAGTAAAATAAGCATTTTAATTCAAATCGTAATCCGTTGTTTGAAATTTAGAGGTGGTTTTCTTATAAATATAGCTGATACAACATCGGCAAACATGAAACTTATTCACTTATGCACCGGGGTTGTATTCGTGTTTTTTTTTCTTTGAACATTCTCAGAACACACGAAGCGATACCTGTTCCGAGTGGTCTGTTGCTTTAAGAACCTCTAAAAAAAGGTTCGGCTTGCCACCCTTGACTGATTTTTTTTTTTTTTGCTCGCTGAGTCCAGAACACGCTGTCCGAATTTGGAATGCCGTGATGATGATTAGAGTCTGAATAATTCCTGGCATTCGTAACTGATTGAGCGATCCTTAAAATGCTCCGTTCAGAGCATCAATGGTTCTGGTATTATTTCAAATGTGGCAAGACTTTCGCAATACAAGAAATAAGTTGTATATACTGATGGTGATACATGCACATATTTCATGCTACTGTCAGAGATCTATCAGCAATAATTTTGCTTTGATTAAATTTCATTCTCACAAACACAATTCGTTAAAACTTTTTTAACAGGTGCTATCTGAATTGAAAGGAATTTTATATATAAAAATATTAAAAGTTCATCGTAAAAATTGACTCGATGCACACTTCTTAAATTCTAAAGATTAAAGTTATTATTCAGTGATTCTTGATTTAAAGTAAATAATAAAACAGACTTGGAAAAAATATTTCAACATTTTTTTTTGCTTTTGTTCAATTGAGCGCACGATATTTTCTGTCAGTCCGTCTTTAACCAACACGAATAAGCTCGATGGTTTGCCCACTCCAGAACATGACACGTATAATTGCCCGAGTAAAAAACCTGGCGCACCCAAATCTAAGCCACAAACAGACATTGCTTGGTCTTGCGACTTGTCATTGCGAATGCCAATCTAATAGGAAATTGAACGCGTTTGAATTCAGTTGGTACGTCTGTGATAATCATTGGAATTCGTGGCAACAATTTTAGGCTCGGAATTTGCCATTCAAAATGGTGGCTTCGATAACTTTTTCGTTCCATTTTTTAGCGACCAATTGCGTGCCATTGCACAGCCGTTGTGGGTCCAAATTCCGAAGTAAAATAACCGGAGACCCAACTTTCAGTCGTAGAAAGTGTGGTGACATGTCCGACTAATACAATGAGTTCCAAACCTCTCTTGAATAATTTACAGCTTCGTCGATCGATTTGTATGATACGAAGTCGCATGGCAACTGCTGCTGTATCTTGAAGTTTAAATCGTCAACGTCCGCATTTTTCTGCTGCCAAAGTGACTCTTTCTGCCAGCCACGCATGATTCATGTATTGGACGCGTACATCGGGGAATATGCGGTCAATGAGAGCCTTTTGGGAATTAACGACAGCGCAGAAATTAGTTGGCAATTTTATGCATCCAGTATTTTCATAGACGGCGACTTTTCCACGGCCAATATCCAACAATTGGTCAAAGAATGTGTCAGCAGATGTACCTTGCAGCATTTAGATGCGCAAACTTATTTTTAGCTGGACCTTTCCAGCATTTACGCCACAGTGGTGATTTGAATCAAACATTGATCTTATCAGCGCACGTAAAAAAATTATGGATAGGGACACCCTAATGACCTACGAAATATACTTAACGACCCATTCTCATATCTGCCAAATATACATTAAAAAATTCATAAAAATTGGTTTTGAAGTTTTGGTGGAGTACGAACACAAACACTGTGACACGAGATTTTTACACATTTGATTATGTATGTGGAAGCCTGGATAGAGAGATGGATGATGTTAGCAAATCACATCATAACAGCTGAGAGAAATTGGATGGTTTATTTTTTTTAGTTAAAAACTAACTTTCCAACCAAAAATCTTGATTTCCCCACCTCCAAATGAGTAAGACCTGTTTGCTTTCCCCCCCACGCTAATGAGGTTAGGCTTAACATATTTTCGACCGATTATTTCAACCGATACTGTTAATTTTCTTTTTTTGATGCATTTAAAATTAAACATTGTTAATTAATAGATCTTTCAAATTCATTTTGAAGTCGTTTTGAATTAAAATAAAACACAATAAAGTAAATTAAAAATTTCAAATCTGCATTGCATTAAACCAATAGGCGTAGAAAATTCCCGCATTTGCGTTGCCCCGATTGGTGTTAAAAATTCAAGCATGCGCAATGTGTTCTTGACTTATTTTTGTTTTGGCCAGAAACCGATTTTGAATAATTCGTCTTGTTTTATTTCGGGTACACACTGTAAATAAACAGTTTTTTTCGGTTAGTTGTGTGGGCCAAGCTTTGATATACAACCATTTGGTGCTTTGAGAGGTTGGTTATTTTTCTCTTTGTTTGGATTTACATGGCAATATTTCTTTATGTTAGTATAATTCGATCATTCCTGTTCATTTCCCTTGATTGTTTTTTCTGCTCTACGAATTCCTTTCGCCATCTTCATTATTTTCGATTAAATTTTTTTTGCATATTCTATTTTTCTGTATTTATTGCTTTTTTTCTATATTTCCACTAATTTTCTGCCGCGTTCATCGAAATCTTACGATTGCGAACGCCACTGCTGTCCGTTCGTGCTACGTTCAGCCATTTTGCTAAAATTTCGCGACAAACAATTTTTTTAGCGAAACCAAAAAATATCCTAAGATTAAGATTAATTTTATTCCGAGAACTTTTACGATATTTTAATGGTTATTCTGCTATTTTTGGTTGAAAGAAATCCAGAAAACTAATGTCATAAAACAGCATTCTTGAGTTATATATAAATCGTGTAACTAACACGATTTACGACTTTGTTTTATATATTGATTCAGGTATCGTTTGAAACTTTTATCAAACTGTTTTACGATTTCAGCAAATATTCAGCGATAGTTAAAAATCACTTTCATTTTATTCCCAGAAAATAAATTTTTATTTAATGTGATAACAATCTTAACTTCACCGATTCTCCAAAAAGACGAATGAATGTTAATAAATGATAAATGCTTTAAAATTAGTTGGCGCAAAACAATTCTTGTAACAAAATGATCGAATGATTAAAAAAAGCCATTGAAAACAACTACTTATCAAAATCATAGGTGCTTGAGTGAAATTCAATTTTTGAAGACGGTAGGGGATCCATGATAAATTACTCTCCCTTCGTAAGAACATTCACTTCATTTAATCATCAACACGACAATCATTTTTATTAAACTGCATTTAATGATCGACGTATAATAATAATTTACTCGAATGAAAACTTAAAGAAACAAAAATGCCACAGGTATGACTGATATCAGGTTTTGCACCACGATAAATTGTATTTTCCCAGTACCACTCATATTTGTGAATTTTTGATTTAAAAAATTAAATTTAGTTTTACAAATTCCATATTTAGCTAAAATGGTACCGTTAGACTTTTCCTTATTTATACTTCTGAAATTATATCTTCATGACCATCAATTTGAGTTCATTAATTCGATAAAACAGAATTAGCTGTGAACTCTGTTAAGATTTTATAAAAATGATTTGAAATTACATTTTAATGATACGTCATGTCAGCAAAACAGCTTTACAGTTGAAGGAAATTATTTTGCAATAAATTGATATCTTTTATTTTATGTCACCATTTCGGATACCTTTTCAACACATCCTCTCGTCTAATATCGAAAAATGTTAACAATTTTTTGCCATTTTGTGAAAAATATGAAATCCTCTATTTCATGGAATAACCAGTGAAGTTAATCAGTTATTTTAGAAATAACTAGATTTTATATGAAATAAGGAATGGATCATGATTTAACTCGGAAATCTAAGAAGTCAATATTCACAATAATAAATGCAGTTCATTTAATAATTAAAATAAATAAATTTTGGATTTCTTAATTTTTTAACGTCCGTTTTTTGAAAGCAACATTAGGGTTATTCAAGGGTGGACTTCTTAATTTTGAATCGTTCGGATAACGATGACGGAGTCTGGGTTGGAACCCTCCTCTCCAAACCTCCCCCCACCAGCGGGTGAGTGTTTGGCCCCATCGAATTTAGTGTGTACCAGACCTGCTTACACGACGGTTCATAGATGGAATCGGGTCTTTAACCGCAAACCCTCTTGTTTCGAAGCCGAGACCTCACCAAGGTCCAGGAAGCTACAATAACGACAGAAACATAGATTTGCAGGTGCAATTAATTTTTTAGTAAACAATTCCACTTAAAGTAGCTTAAAGTTTTAAATACATTGATAAACAAAATCACATTTAGGAGAATCATTCAAGTATAAAAAGTAGTAAATTTTGAGAATTAATTATATACTCCAGTAATTAAAAAATAATATTGAGTCTTACTTGATGTGCAATTTCCCTTTCATCTTTTCTAGTTTTCCGTAGACCGTGACATCCATTTGCGCACTCTCCACTCCGTACGTGAGGTACAGGCCGGGAAAGCTGTGGATGTGCACGATCAGTTGGTACTGATGAACTGAAAATGCAAACGGAACGAACAAGTTTAAAAACGAAAGCATTATACAAAAAGAGTTTAGTTTAATCAAATTAACCAGTAAAGGAATACTAGTACTACTTTAGAATGGACATAGTCATTTTGATGTCAGATGACGAGAACGATACCTGAGCAGGCGCCTCTCTCACCAAACTTCTACACCTCACCAGCGAGGGAGCGTTTGTCCTCGACGAATTTAACTTGCACCAAAATTACTCGACGTTTCTTCTGTGCAACCGAGTCTCGAACTTGAAAGTTCCGGTTCCGAAATCTATACCTTACCAACCTTATTGTGCTCCGAGCGTAAAAGAGATTTCGAACTTTTATTCTGACACAGCATAGAGTGACAATGTTTTAAACTCGGTGCATCAGCCGCTGCATTCTCTGAATAACATATGCATTTTATAGAAAGCAAGTCAACCAAAAAACATTTCCGTTATAACGAAACAGCGAGTTTTTCAATAGATGTTAAATGACAGGAAAGTCTATTATTTATTTTTATTCAATTACACGAAAGTTGTTGAAATATTCCCGAAATTGCCATTTTCATACGGGCGCATAGGAGAAACGTTATTACAAGATTCCTTTGAAAACACTTTTTTTTTAAATTTATTGATATTAAAGAAAAAAATGTACTGTAATAAAGCTATAATCACTGAAAAGTTATTTTTTGCAATTTTAAAATGGTATGGGGGGCAAAGAACTACTTTTGTGCAATAATACTCTCCGGAATTATAGAGGAGAATCTTGAAAATGCTGAATGATTTTTAATTAAAAATTTGACTAAAATTCTGAAAAATATTTTTAAGTGAGCTTTTACAACTTTTGGATATTTATACTGTCACATTTGGTGGCTCTAAATCCTATGATCTACATTGAAAATCGCTTACCTTTATATCCTGCGCGGATGTAACAATTCACAGATGCCAATCTTATAATTTCATTATTCTATGAATTTAGGTATATTTCAGTTTTAGAGTAATTCAACGATAATTTGTTATAAAATCAATGTTTAATACAAAATTAATTTATGGATTTTAATTTTTAGATTATTCGTTACTTTCTAAATATTCAAAGGGACCTACTTGGTCAATAGTATTCAGTTGAATAAAGTTCGCATCAATGCATCTTGAATTTTATAAAAAATAATAACCACATATCCCACTTCTAGAATCATATCCATTGTCTATATCTAAGATATTATTTTGTTTCACCTTTTTGAGAACCATTTATTTAATGATCATTTCCTCAAAGCTTCTAATTAGTAAAAGCATTCAAAACAGCTCAATTTTATCTCGGAAACTCATAGAAACGCATTTCTTAATAATTTACTTTTGTTTCGTTCATCTTTCTTCGTTAAAATGATTTTGAAAGCCAACCGACGTAAGAAACACAAAGCGCATATTTAAATGCTTAGCAGATTTTCGTGATTGTTTGAATAAAATTAACACGGTTGAATTACTATTAAAATGAAGTGCCTTTTTTTTCTCAATTGCTCAAAGGACGTGAATACTAGATATCATTAAAAATACTTACTTTAGATTGAAAAGTTTTTTTTCTTTTCTTTAAATATTTGATCTAACGATTTTTTTGAACCAATGGCCCTTAAGAAAAGGATAAACTTTCTTTTTCTTTTAAATTGAAAACGAAAAAGGGCGAACAATAACGAATTTTCCTTAATTTTTTTCTAAGAAATCGACAACTGAATTTAAAGCATTTTATATGCAGCTTATGAAATAGAATGTAGTTAATTAGTCAAAGGATAAGTCGACATTTTCCCTATTTAAATAATTAATCGTTTCTATCATGAATGCAAATATTTCCTTTTATTTTTACTGAGAAAGTTAATTCTTTCCTTATTTGAGAATAATTAAAAGTTCAAAGATCAATAAAGTTTTCTTATCGAAAAATATATGTCGTTTTTTTAGAGTAACTCATTTTTCCTATTTTCGTTTAAGTTATAATATAACCTTTAAAAACGTGAGTTTGCTTTAAAGTTTGTTTTATAATATAGCTTCCAAATTTCTTGAAAGTATGTTCTGCCTTCATTTTTATGGGAACTTTCAATATGAACTTTTATGTTTGCTGTTGTTTCTAATGGCACTTGCCATGGAAAAGCTCGCTGATGCAGTCAGCGATCTTAAGCCGAGTGTGCGTCTCTTGCTATTAAGCAGCGCCAACTAGGGTCAAGAGTACGTCTTAGCTACTCACTCACCAGGTTCCCTTTCACAGCCCCTTTTTACAAGGGGAGACACATTCATTCATCTCACAGATTGTACACAGAAGAACAACCATGCCCTGACGAGGACTCAAACCTGGGACGCCCAGATCATGAGGAAGACGCTCTACCTCTGAGCCAGAACGCCCTTATGTTTAGTAATGGCTTTCTAAAAAGGTGTCTTCTTTACTATTCAAATCCAGCGTAACGGCAAAAGATTAAGTAACATTTTCTTAGATTTTTGGAAATGTCGTTTTCTCTCTTTAATTCTAAAATCGTTATTTAGTTGAGAAATTCTGTACTTGCTAGATGCTATTTCACTTAAAAGCACATTTTGAAAATTTAAAATATTTATTCTAACTTTCAGTCTCTTCTTGTAATTTAAAAGATTTCTTTCTTTCCATTTTAAAAAGATATTTATTTTTAAAAAATTAGCAAATTCCATAAGTAACAATAATTAATTTTTTTAAAAAGCTTACATTCTTTCAAATGTATAAGATTCTTCTTCTTCCGTAATTCCGTATATTTGTAAAATCTAGTAACGCATTTTGCTGTATGTATAATCTTTTAAATCAAGTTTGTTAAAATGTAATTTAAAATGTTCTCAAATAAGAAAAAAAAATCATATTATTCAAGATTTTAAAAAATCCTTCGAAATATTCGATTTGAACGGGAACATCGCAAAATTAAAAGAAATTAATACGTTTTCAAATAATTTTCGGAATTACTTCGTCTCCCGGCCAAACTATCTTTTCTAGTGATACCGATGCGAAAATCTGAAAAATTAAATGGAATTTTCGAATTCCATTAACTCTAAATGTCTCGAAATTTTAATAATGAAATAAAATGATCAACCAGAAGATTATCCCTTATCAACTAGTCTTTGTATTGTAATTGTATTTGTACATATAAGTAGTAATTGTATTTGTACATATAAGTAGTAATTGTATTTGTACATATAAAATTAATTCATAAACAACTCATAATGGGTATTTTTTTTAATTTATTGTTATTTTTAAAAAATAAATTGCATTTAATATATAAATTGGATTGCTAATGCGAAACATTGTGCTAGATATTTCAGAAATAACTTTGTTTAGCATAAATTAAAATTACAAACATGCTGGGTTTTTTTATTTGTATTTGTATATACGTTCCTGCCACCTGTTATTCACGCACAGCAGACCGCGTTGGACTCAATTTGAGTCTTTTAATCTCGGTAGTTTCACTGCATCGTCAATCCCTTGCTAGATTAGGCAGGACCTTTAAATAAGGGATGTAGTAAAGATTATGTATTATTTTTATTACTTATGTAAAATCCCACAAGACTAGAGATGATTAGAACTGATAACTAATATTTTATTTTAAAATGTCCTTTGAATTTTATGTCAGCTTATAAGAACAACTACAGATTTTAAAAAGGGGGGAAGTCGGGGGAGTTTTACAAATAGTCTTTATTGGCATATTCATGGCATTAAATGCATAAAATCTTTCTGACTCAGTACATTTTTATCACTAGATAAGAATTTATAATCTTAGCATGGATCAGAACTTTCTTTACTATAGACTCAGGAACACAATTTCTTCTACTGAAAAGGTAATAATCACACCTTTGATTCGTCAAAGGTGTGATTATTTGGGATCCGTATATGATGACAGAAAGAAATAGAGTACCTTCTTATGATTGAATCGGGATTATAATACATTTTTAAAGACGCAGATCCGGCGTCCTGGCACAGGGCTAGCACGTCTTCCCTTCATCTGATCGCTCCGGGTTCAAGTCGCGGTTCGGTCATGTTTGTTCTTCTGTGTACTATCTGTAAGGTGGGGGAATGCCACCCCCCCGTCCCACGGAAAGAGCTGTGCAAGCGAATGTGAAGCATGAGGTAGCTAAGTCGTACTCTTGACCCTAGTTGGCTCTACTGAAAAAACAAGAGACCCTCGCTCGGCTTAAATCACTGGCAGATCTGTCAGTGGGCTTTTAAAATGCCGTAAGTAACAACAACAACGATGTAAAACATTAAATTATGAGGGCTCTCGAATCACAAATTTTACTTTAGCTCAACGAATAATATATCGCGCATACCTATGTGCAGAAACAACTGTTCAACGGGGTTATATTCGATTTAAAGGATCACGTGAAAGCCTAAAGTTAATAAGAACCGTGAATTGCGAGCGATCTCTGGACATAACAGCTCCTATTATGATTGAGCAAAAAATTATGACGTTCAGAGTAATGAAATATTCAGAGCACTTGTTATTATTAATTAACAAAGATGAGGAAAGACAAATATCCTATTCTCATTCAGTTCGCCTTACTATACATGTAACTAAAATGACAAATTATAGAAAGGGCTTTTTTTCGGATTCCAAAATTAATTAATAGAATTCTTTTAATATCTAAGTTGAATCAAGGATCAATTAGTAAATATCATCTTTCATTTGTTTAAATTTGTTAATATTTAACACAACGTTCACTTGTGCTCGCTATCCTTCCAAGAATAATAAATGAAAAAGAATATGCGATTAGAGAGGGTTTGATTCTAATTACTCCAACAGTAATTATAACTATTTTTTTTTAATGTCGCCTCGCGGAAGAATACATTTTATTCATAGGGTGATGTGTGTGGTATTAAACAATTCACTCACCACAAAACGGTCTTTCCGGTCCCACTTTCAAATACATCCTCCGGTCCCTGTAATGCTTCCCGGATGGGAATGGGTAAGTCGGAGAGAACATTCCCATGATGGCACATTTTTCTCCTTCGTGGCCACAGTTGCAGTGACCGTCCAGAAAGTCGCCCCACGAGGAGCACTCCACCCCGACGAAGAGGCATCCGTTCAGGTTGAAGGAGTAGATGAAAAATTCATAGGCCCGCAGGTGCCGGCAGGCGACGAGATTCCCGAGAGCTGAAAGAGGAAGGGAATAGAATGTTAACGGAATTCTGACTTTGAATTATTATCGTCTGCATTTTGGTCAAAACTTTCGGTTGGAGCTGAAGCTTCGGAAGCAGCGCACGGAACATTTTGGAGGATAGAGGAAAAGCCGATAAAAAATTTAAAAAAGCCGTTGAAAGAAGAATTATTTTTATTTTATTCATATTTATTTAAGAAAACAGACCGAATGATCCGTTGGATAATTTTCCTTGAGCATTAAAAAAAGGAGGAAATATTTCAAAATAAAATAATCTTTTCCGAAATGTGTGGTTCACAGTTTTCAGCATTTTATTGATTCTGTGCTTATAAATAGCCGTATGTTTGAGATGAAAAAATGAAACTAAGACAGGATATTAGAGATGGCATTAGAAAGAAGAAGATCGCTTCAATTTTTATTTCCTTTCTTTCATTTGTCAAGAATCACTCTATTCACAAACGTGAAACTGATTACTTAGAAATTTTTCACCACCATAAAACTTTTCAAATAGTGTTTTTTCTAACTTAAACAAGCCCCAACGACTCAGAGAAGAAAGTGGAACACATATACAGATGTTTGTTCATATGAATAGTTATAAATGGTTAGTTGCGCGACAGAAAGAAGTCATTTGGAGCCGTTAACATTAAAAATAAATTGTGTTAGTAAATTTGCATTTAGCTTTTCAATTCACCTGACATGTATAATGGTGTTAAAGGAATTAATAGAAGTGAGAAAAATCTTAATATGGATTTTTTTATTTTAATTCACTGTACTAAAATATACTAATTATAAGGACAAAATGAGGCACTTTAAAATGTTTTCTTTAGCTCAAATTAATTTTGAAGAAGTTACATATTCCTCAAGCAAAAATTTCAATAAAAATAACAATGAAACTAATTTTATAATATTTTAAAAATATATTTTCTTTCAAATTGAATTTTATATATCTTTCAATGAGTTTAATGAGGTTATAAAAATCATTCTTCTAAGTTAAATACTTAAGAAGTAAATATTATCATTCTATATAAATACTTATATTTATATAGAGTAATTTAATGAGAGCTTTTTTGTTAATGATAGGTATATTGTTTTTGTAGACTCCCGGATAACAATATTTTGTAAACATAATTTCCTGTATATATTTATAAGCATAGTAAATTTTATGCTAACAAGATTTATACGATTTTTAATGATATTTTTCAGAACATTTATTTTATGGTAGCATGCCTTTATCGACAGAAAATGAGATATAGAAAGATCTTTTTAATCCTTTATAGTAGTATTTAACAATTTATTTTAAATATAAATATAAAAATAATTATTTAAGAATCTTTTAAGGAATTTTGTGACTGCTGAAAAATTTTGATTAAAAATAATACAATTAATTCTCTAAAAAATTTAAATAAAAAATAATTACTATTATTCAAATGTGAAAGTTTAAAAATGAATATTCATCTAATAATTAGTTTGTAATTATAATTGAATTACATACTGTGAATCTCTATGAATTTATTTAATTAAGATGGCCAATGAGCTCTACTAGTTTTCTGTGAAGTCAAAATGATGATGAAGTGAAAAGAGCAATTTTACCATTTTATGATTGAAATGTTTGTATTGTAGAAGGAACTAACTAGAGTGAACAAGACTTTGAACAATTTATGGTTCATTGAAGTTTTATACTTTTGAATGCTAATTAAAAATAAATAAAACTCTTTTAAATCATTTAAAAATAGTTTATTATGTATTTGTCTTAAAAATAAGATTTATTAAAAATAAAAGCAAAAGCTTACGTAGGGGAAAAGACAGACCTTTCATGACAAAATGAGGATTCGATTAATTTAACAAGGGAGTTTTAATTGATAAAAGTATTAAATGCAGAAAACATATATTTCGTTTACACAAAGCATCAGTTAATAAAGATCTATTCGCTGTCACTTCTCTGAAGAAAGTGAGTAACAGGTCAAAGACTGTTTTTCTTTCAAGCATAATTTTCCAAAGCCTTCATCACTCAGTCTCTTGTTATAAAATAATATGCAATTGCGTTCTTTTCCCTTTCTGATCATTAAAATCGTTTTACGGATATTTGGATTTAAATGAGTATAGATCATTCCACGAAAAATATATGAGAGGGTAAATTTGAAAAGACAACATTTGCAGAGTCATTTTGTATACACCCAAAAGAGTCACGGGTTTCTCCATGATTCAAAGAATGAAAACTGTTAACACAATATGATTCCAAAGCATTATTTTTCAGGAAATAAAATAGCTGCCATTAAGTGAGGATTGTGCCCTCAAGAATCTATTGCTATTTTAAGAAATCTTGATTCAACTACTGAATGTTACCCTCAAATAAATAATTTGAGTCCAAAATCAAATTCTGTGCAAACCATTGCATATTCAAGGATTTATAATTGAATAATTCTAGTGAATCGAAACATTAACAATTTTCTAAGATTGTTTAACTAACGGCACTTTAAAATAGGGGAGGTACAAAAGGATCTGATTCCTTTTGGTATCCCAAATCTAATATGAAGTGACATTTTATTAATATCGTTAGAACATTTTCATGCATTAAAATTTTGATTCAGTAAATTTTAGAATTCGGTATTAAATCCTACGCAAAATATTTCATAAATTACAAATCAGGAAACTTAAGGTGGATAAAATAAAATTAATAATTGATCTCGGTTATCAATAGGAATAATAAAACAAATGTCGATTATCTTCTGTGTTTTTTTAATCCTTTATAATACAGTAGGTGCATAAATTCTTTTTATCCGCTTTTTCAAGTGTAATAGCTATAATTTTCAATTTCTCAGATTAATTACTGGTTTCCAATAAGGGTGACTAGACTTGTCAAAATATCTAATTAGCAGTTATTTTTTATCCACTGCATTCCTAATTATGAAGATGATCAGTCTGAGCAAAAACAGGAAACCTCTTCCAAAGATTTAACTCATACTGTCAGTATGTGCACCGTTTACTAATTTTAAAATGACCATGAACAGAAATATCACATAAAAATATCAATCAAATCATTTATCGTCTTTCTTCCACTTAAAAATCATTTCACGATTACAACAAAAGGCTTTTAGTACTTTTTTTAAAACGACTGTAATCAATTTCAACAATATCTGCATATTTATATTGGCTTAGATATCTTGCTAATCACGGCTATTTAACGATTAATATGTGTTATTCCTCGGAAAAATGTCTTTCCCATTAAAAATACAGAGTGGTCGTAAAATAACTTTTCCTGCTTCATTGCATCTGCAGCAAAAACGAATGAACCGAACGAAACCACATTTCATATGTAGACTGTGAAAAACATGCAAATCTGAATTCTGCAAAAAAAAGTGGGTGGGGGGAGGAGAGAAAATAAAATATACGGTCTCAAATTTCGGGTTATCATGTTATAACATTATTATTTTTTCAGTCACTATTTGCTTTAATTAATTTAAATCTCTAATCTCTCTCTATGATATATATATATATATATATATATATATATAGCTGTATATATATATATATATATATATATATATATATATAAATGTTTCTAACTGATAAACAAGGTTTTGGTGATTAACCCATTTTTCTATGAAAAAACCCATCGTTTTTCTAAATGGCGCTTGCGTAATCTGATAGTCTCATAAATGTTACAAAACAGTTTAAACTGATTTATGATTTAAATTAATTAAGACAGCTCGTAAGAATTGAGAGAATGAATAATTTGGAAATCAAGTAGTAACTTTAGTTGGCGATAAATCGCCAAATGTGACAATCTTCTGCATTGTTTTCTACTAACTCTAAAAGCGAAAAATTGACGCCTCAAAAAGGATAAATAGCCAATTTGCAGCCCTTGCAATTGAGGCTTCAAAAGCCTCAAACCAAAACAACATCATGTTCTCACATGATTTTAAAAAGTACCGAAATTTGCTACTAAGAGAAATAGTGGTTTTGAGAGAGTACAGTTGTGAATGAAACCCGCAGAAAATAACCTGCTATTCATCAATATTAAGATCCCTTGGAGGCCAAGCAACATTTTCAATATGCTGATCTGTCCTATGTACAGCATATTGCCTACGATGTATGACGTTTTGTGTAAACTGGCGGTTTCGATGTTCACAACAGCCCGTATTATGCTATGTTTCAAATCATGCAGGTTTGCGTAAGAGCAACCACGGCATTGCACTGTCCAGAGAAGAATAATTTTACCAGTAAAACATGTTGAGGTAACTTAGGGTCCATATTAAGCACACATCAACACTCAATCATGAACAACAGGGCCGGCTTTCTGGTATAGGAGTAGTGGGTGTTCTCCGTGATCTGAGGTTCCCGGGCTCGAGTCCCGGTTCAGGCATGGTTATTCTACATCTGTTTAATCTGTGAGGTGTGTGAATGTGTACCCCCCCCTGTAAAAGGGGGTTGTGCAAGCGACTGTGATGAGTGAGCAGCTAAGTCGTATTCTTGGCCCTAGTTGGCGCTCCTTTCGGCTTAAAACTCGCCTATGCCTCGGCGAAGCTTGTCCATGACAAGTGCCACTAACAACAACAACAACGAACAACAGTAAAGATAACATTAATATTCAAGAAAGAACTGCTAAAAGGTCGTTTTTCTCTCCCCTTTTTACAAGGAATGCACTGCGCTGTTGTGAAGCCTGCCCTAGGAATTTTGCATAATTCATCTTGATATGTAAATTTCCTCGTAAATACATGACAGTAGCGCCCCTATTTCTCTCATCGGCAACTTTTGGCACTAATTTTTTTCTCTGCGGAATTCCCTTTTCCTTGCCTTCAACAGTCTGCACACGAAACGCGATTTCATTTCATTCATTCACTTTAGCTGCAGATGCCTCCCAAACAGGGAAAGTTATTTTATGGCCACCCTGTCTGTCATAGAGAATTCTATTAAACTAAATCATATTTATGATTCATGTTTTTAAACTTATAACTGCAAACAGAAATAGTTGCTAAATCTTGATATAAATTATTTTGTGTTTTAATCATTTTGATGTCTGTTTTTAAGACTAATTTTGTCTTCTAATGTTACCTTCTGTGGGCAAGTCTTCCACTAGCGATCTAGCAAATGTTTTCTCGCATCCAGGCGGATCTCCACCCCCGGGAAAGAAGTCCAGATCTCCGGAGTCTTCAGGACTTCCAAATCCTGAAATTAAAAAAGAAAGAATTCATTAAAATTTCTATAGAATACCATTTTCTGATTAAACAAATGCGGACAGGAACATATCCTCTTCAAACAGAATACACTTTTTATCGCATCAAGCCAAAACTTAAGTGATAAAATTGATGCTAAAAAGGATAGAAATAATACCAAAAAACATTCATAAGTATTTTTATTGATGAAACAGACAATAAAATAAAAATAATTTGAAAAAGAGTAGAATAAAGCAAGCTGCTGGCATATGAAATGCACATTCCAAACCAAAAATCTTTTGAAATATTAGTTAAGAATTTTGCAGCTATTTCTAGTTTAAATAACTACAGTAAAAGTATTAATCACTAATAAAATAATAACTATTAATCCTTAATCAAACATTCCTTCAAAAAGTATTGAAGGAATTCTTAGTTAATAAAAATTTTAAAAGCAAAAGTCTCTTTATATTAATCTAAATACGTAAATAAAACTAAAGTGACATTTTTTTGTTCATGGAAACACAAAATACTAAATTAATATTCTTATTTCTTTTACAAATATCGTAATAAGCTCGGAAAGCCTTTAACGAATCATTTGAACCAATCAATAAAGTAGATAAAAAATATATTGATTGGAAACTATGTGTAATACTACATGAACGCAAATGCCGTGGGTAGCTTGGAGACGCCCAAGACATGTTTCGTAAACAGAATTCAAAATTCTCAAAGTATAAGAAATATATTTATTTAGATAAGATTTATTTTAGCTTTGTTGATATTTTCCTCTCGCCATTTTTTTAGTTACTTTTAGTGTTTCCACCAGTTAAACAGATGCGTTCAACAGGAACTTTTTAGTATTAAAATTTTCTTTTCTTAAAAATTGTTTTCCTGTGATTTAAAAATGGATTCGATCTCGGCCATTTGCCTTTGATGGACGATACGCATAAAAAATTCCTTGTAAATGGCTGTTGTTATATTTCATATTGTGTATGCATAGTTAAATTACTATTCTTGATGTTTAACCAAATGTTCTGCCGTTGTTTAAAATTCATCAATGCATTAGCTTTTTTCAATTCTTCTGAAATCATCAAGGGGAATCTTAATTTTGAGAAGTTACCAGATTACAGAATTCTTTATTGTCTAAATGGTGTCCTTTTAATTAAACTAAAGTTGCAGTAGCTATTACTGTGATATCCCTACGAATGCTAATGCCACTTACATACATGCTTTACTTACATAAAAATGTTTATACTAACAAAACTTTCAGTATTTAATATGATAATTCATAATTTACTATTGACATTTATTAGAAATTTTGCTGGAAAACACTGATGTATAAGAAAGTTTTTAAGGAAGGTTTTTATAAAAATTAATTGAATATATAATATTCCATTCAGGAAAAGTTTAAAGGTATTTTCAATCTCAGCAGTATAGTATGTATTTTCTAAGTCGAAGAAGAATAATTTTTTTTAATATAAATTAAGTTTAGTGAAAGATCAAATAGCATATCAATAAAATAATTAGGTAATAGAAAAAATTCTTAATCGATTCATATTTAAATGTTTTAAAATATGAATTAAAATACTCAAGAAAAAAACTTAAAAAATATAATGATTGCATAGGGGCAAAAAATGTCGCTATGAATTTATGAAGATGATTCTTTTATTAATAGTTCTATTTTATTACCCACAAATCATGTAACAAAAAAATCATTACTTTTAGCTTAATTCTAAAGGCTTGTTTAATTAACTAACTCATTTCAGAGTTAAGTATAAAGCAGGAATAATTTTCTTTGTACATTAACCTAAGCATTCGTTTAAAAAATTGGTGCGGTCAATTAGATTTCAAGTAATTTGAAATGTTTTATAACTTTATCAAATGGGCATGTTCGATGCTCCTGGCATTTCCTGGTTTTCAGAGACTGGCCATGTCAGTATGATGCTTCTCACATAAACCTTTTTTGGTATTGAAAATTTAATGTTTGATAAAAAAAAGGAAGGTAGATGTTTTCTTAATGTGCATATAAATATTTTCAATCATTAAAAAAATATTTCTTTCTTTTTGATCCCTATTTTAAGTTTTATTGCGTTTTGCCCGTCCCATCACACTAGCCACCGGTTCTCAACACAATTATATATTCACTATTATATTTATTCTTGCTTCTGACACGAATGTGATCTTTATTCCAATAAGGTAAAGTACATTCGTTACCAATTGGACCTCAAAATGGCGACCATTTACACGAACATGGTATTTACAGCAAGGTTGCATTGACAGCCGAACATTTTTAAAATGCCTCGCCTATCACATATAATGTCCTCTCTCCATTATTCGCGCAACAGGGTCCATTTCCCTGTCAACGGGAGTATAGTTATCCCGTCTTCCAATGTATATTTCCAACTGCTATTTTAAAACGGCTGGCATCTGTTTTTATGTCTAGGCCTAAGTGGTTATTTTGAATCCAGCTCAATCTTGGTAACCGCCCTGTTCAATCCGTTTAAAGTTTCGTATTCATTTCAAAATTGCTGTAATTTAAGGTAATTTCTTTGGAATCCATTGCATTGAATAAAATTGACATGAAAAGATATTCGTGTGATATTTTACGTATCAAACCAGTATTTCTCTTCGGCCTCTCGGAATGTGTCTGACTTACATTCAAAAAACAGGATACAATTAAAAGTGAAAGGCAATTTATCACAATTATTATTTTTTTTCAGTTGAATACTTGAGTCAACGTATTATTGGGAAAAATTACAAGTTAACGATAACTGAATAAACTTCTCTTTAAAATTGCATACCTGAAATTGATTTAAAAGAAAATACAAATATTAATCCAGGAGCTAAAAAAACTATGCATTCAATTATATAAAATACTGTTTAACATTCAATGTTTGAAAAAAATTGTAAGATGCAATTTTATTATTGTAAGACGTTCCTTCTTTTAAAGTAAATATGCATTTAAAAGCTATAAAATAATATAAGCAAATATGAGGTGACATTTGGTCGAAGAGTTTTTGAATAAATAAGCGTTAGAATATTTACAACTTATATAGAGAGGGTGCCATATTAAAATATTAATGGTTTCAAATGTTTACTTTCTCATAATGCAAGTGTTACGGTATCTAAGAGTTTGATAACATCCTCATCACCTTGGGTCCACTAAAATCTAAAGTAACGACAAAAAATCCTTTATTAAAAAAAATGTATGGCTATACTTTATAACGAATTTCTTTGAAAAATGAACTATGTAGAGCACACGATAATGAAATGAATGAATGGAATATCCAGAAATCCGGTCCCACTCACCTCGCAGTACCGAAGGCGCCGGATTGGAATGAATGACGTCCACGAACACAGCATCGCTGGGATCGAGCCGGACGACTTCCGGAACATTGCGAAAGAAAGGACCGGCAGGATCCAGACCTGGATTGAAAAAAAAAATGAAGGATTTTAAAAACTGCACTTTTCGTTGAGCTTCTTTCTAAATTCACAGGATTTTTTTTCACTGCTAAAAGGGGCTTCAAAAACATAATGTTTATTTACCACTTAACATATGCTACATGTGCTACATATGCTTTTTTAATTTCGCATCGCCTAAAGTATTTTCGAAAAAGTTTACAGAAGCATGTTAATTAATTCTTTTAAAAAACATCTTTACCTCTCAAAATGGTTTTATGTTTCATACTAAAATTACATATCTATGTTTCAAACATTTACAATAAAATACAATTTATTTTATATTTAAAATATTGTAACATTTTTTCTAAATGTTTAAATGTAAAGGAAAAAACATTCCTTAGTGAACATTTTCCAGCGTTACATTTGACACGCATATTGCTCTCATATATCTTTCAAGCATTTTACAACAAGATGCTAAATATTTTTATTTTGATAGAACGAAGATAATGTTTTCTAATTGAAAACTGCCTCACGTATTTACTTATTCTCTGTTCAACAACTCACTCCTCTGTCATTTCATTGCTTGCTGGTGTGATTTTCCACTCGGATTTCATCTTCCATTGGTTATAGGAAAAACGAAGAAATCTTCACAAAGCACCGTTGCGCTTTCGGGAGGAAATAAACTTAGCCTTTAGAGCAGGATCCAAGTTATACAAAATCAAATGTAATGATTAATATTGGCTACATTAATTAACTTTGGATTTTAAATGCTTTCAAGAAGAGAGGAGAGTGGGGGGGAGCACTTCAAGATTTTTCTGTAATTAAATGAACCCTAAGTACCAGTACCGTTAGTGATTCGATAGATGTTTTTTTTTCTGTAATTTTAATAAGACTTTCATATTCAGGATTTTACAAATAGCACTTTCCTTTTGGCAGAAGAAATGGTTCAGTTATGGCATTGATGATGATGACGTGTCCGCTTTACATCGGAAGGAGGGGTGCAGTAGCTTCTGAGGATATGGACCCCTGAGCACCCGAGGGCAGAAGTCTGACTTCTAGCTCATGTGAAAATAACACACATCACATTCGCTTTCACAGCCCCTTTTACAGGGGGGGATTCCCTCACCTCACAGATAGAACATAGAACAACCATGCCCTGACCGGGATTTAAACCAGTGACGCCCAGATCATGAGGGAGACGCGCTACCTCGGTGACAGGACGCTGGCAGTTCTGGCACTGAAAATAGCATTTAATTCAAATTAGACACAACTTCATGCAGCTTACTGGCATTGGTTTTCCTGATTAAGTTGTGTTATATAATCCGAATACCGTGCTTGTGTCGTGCTTGAAAACAATCATCATGATAAAGACTTCAGAAAAATATTGTTGCCTTCGGAGATCCGGGACTCCAGGTAGAGGACAGTTCAAATATTACTTTGAAAGGGAATTATTGTCGTTTGAGAAAAGGAGAGACACTATTATGGTTCACGTTGAATTTGATTCGCCATCCAGAAAGGTTCCCTTTTTTTACAGATGATAGATGATTGAATCTCATCACAAATCATCTATTAGGCATTAAGAATAAGTCATTGAATTATCTTTGGAAATTATCTGAATAAGCGCTAGAAAAAGAAAAAAAAAAGATTGGATGCAAATTTTTAACATGCATTATCTCTTCTGTGTTAAGAACCGTGATAGCCTGGAGGTGGAGAGTTTCAGGTTCGTATACCGATTCCTCTGAAAAAACCCGTGTTAATGGATTTGATTCAAGTTAAATTCGTCAGGCCAAACACCCGCCCTCTGGTGCGGTTTGAAAGTTCGGAAAAAGTGTGACAGCTCTGGCACTTTTCCCTTCGTCATCTGACCGCGGTTCCAAATTACGAGAACCGCCTCAAAATATCCCTAGCGATGCTTTAAAAAGCGGGATGTTAATGTAATAAAACTAAGTTTACAGTTAATATAATTAACTTAGCTCTTTTATGTTATGGAATTAAAAAGAATAAAAAGAGTTTAATCTGAAGCAAGAAAAAGAGAAAATTTCTTTTTTTAGAAAAAATAGGAAACAAAAGCTCTCAATTTTATTGGTTGCAGGAAAATATCCTCTAGTAAATTCCATCTTTCTAGCTTGTTGCTTTTTATGAGTTATGTATTCTACGTAAGATAAAAGAAACCAAATTTTATTTGGTAAATCTTAAGTAATTCCAAATTATCACAAGGGCTGATAGATATTGAGTCGAAATTTTAAAGTTAATGTTTTTTTTCGGGCTTGGTTAAGCTTGAATTAACACGTCCAGATCATGAGGTTCAATATCTAGAAGATCCCAGCACTTTCTGCTTCTATTTTTTGTGCACTAAAAAGCGAAAAAATAACATAAAAAAACTAACAGTATGAAACATGCATTTCACATCAGCGTCCATGGGTAAAATGTTATGCAAATGCTTTTTTTTCACTTGCCTGATATCCTGCCCAGTTTGTGGAGCCGCTCTCCGGCATATCCGGCGATGTGAGCTCCCAGGCTGTGGCCGATCAGATGGAAACTTTCTGGACTCGTGCCGACGGTTTTCTGCAAAAGAGAGGCGAATGTCCGAATAAAATCAAGATGCATCTGGAAGCGTTGAGTTATTGAAGACTCCACAGATCCGTCCATTAATTGACGGATTTGGAATAAAAATTGAATTATTTAAAAAGACAGAGTGTTTTTGGAAAAACTGTTTATCAAACAAATTGCTTTAAAATTTGATGCGTGTAATCTAACGATTTTAATCTTTCGTTATTTTATCGTAGTGATAACTATCTTTCATTATTATGACTTTTATGTAGTAATGAATAGTATGGCTTTTTTTAGTTTCCTTAATTTGTCTTTCACAACATTCATTCAAATAATTATTTATTGAAATAGTGCTACTGAGTTTGATTCGCAATTCAATTTTTCTTAAGAAAGGCCTTAATATTCTTCACACAATTCAGTATTTCATGATTTAAAAGAAGCAATATGTTTAGTTTATAAAGTTTTGAAAATGAAGATCCGAAGCATCTGAGTTAAATTATAATTTTTTCCCGTCATTTAAATGCATTAAAAAAATTAAATTTTAATTCATTTTCAGGATTTATTTCTATAAATAGAGCTTCGCATTATTTATTTAATATTAAATGCTTATCCATAATTCTTTTATTATTTTAAAAAATTTGACTCGAGAATAATACTTAGTAATTATTTTTTAATTAACTGTACATATAAAAACGAGCACTTCGAATTCCTACGTATGTTTTATCTCTTCTAACGTTAGATTAAAAAAGAACGTTCATCTTTTTTAGAGCAAAATTACCTTATTAACTGCCGAAAAGAAGCTTCATAAAGTTTAGTATTAAGAGAGTTATCTATTTGACCCATTTGCTGTTTTGTACTACTTTTTTTCTTGTATTTAATCAGTTAGTTTGAATCTGTCAAAATTGTTTGAACAAATTAGTATAAACTTTTGTATTTGGGGATTTCTTATTCCGTAGAATCATTTAAAAGACGGAAAATTGGGGATTTAATTGAAGAATAGAATGTAATAATTTCTCAAATATAATCATTTAGTAGCGTTCATGCGAATGCAGTTTATTTATTTTTAAAGACGATATACTTTCACCTTGTATCATATTTTTTTAAAATTACCTTCCATATATTATGCCCAGTAAGAAGTATTAGAATACTTTGTGTGACGAAATATACAAAAGAGTCAGTCCCGAAATAGTTCTCTTAAAATTTCAAAACGAGACGTTAAATAAAGGTAACGTTAAATTATTTAGATAATATTATAACATTGATTTTCAAGCAGCCTGCTGAAAACTTGAACTGATTATACTCACGTATAGATAAGTAATGAAGTGGGCAATCTGTGCGCCGACCAGTCTGCTGTTGGCCACTGCTATTGTGTAAGGCAACCTGTTGGATCCACTCCAGTCCACAATCAGGACGTTTTCATCAGCCCTCTCCAAAATCACGTCTTTCAGCCGCTGCGTCAGAAGGGAAATGTCATCACAGAATTATCGAATAGAGAAAAAATCACGAATGAAACAATTAAACAAAAAAACAGAAAGGAAAAACACTTGTAAAAAGAATAACAAAAAAAAATATGAAAAACCGTGGTAAAACCCATTTCATGTTCCTATATACTAAGCAAATGTAGACATGTTTCCAAAGTATTGACTTTCGACTCACAACACCATAAGTATTTTGTCTTCATGCTTCTACCCACATACATCAAAGGCCGGTACAGGCTGGCTTGGTAGGGCACTGGATTCACATACTTTAGAGTGGGAGTTCGAACCACATCGGCAATCGACTGTCCGTGTACATGGTGTCTGGTGCACGTACAAATCTGTCGTAGCCACAAAGTCATCCAAGTAGAGACAATACCACTGGGGGTACCAGATCACAGTTATCTTTCACATCTAAATTATAAACTGTGCATGAGCGAATGAAATATATGAATGATGTCCTCCCCGTGAAAATGGCTGTGACGTATGAGTGTCTAAGACGTATTCACGGCGTTACTAAAACAATAGAATCTAAAACTCGGCTTAATATCTCTGAATTCGTCAGCGAACTTGCCTATGACAAGTGTCTTGAACAACAATATGCATCAATTCCGTCTTTAAGGAGTTTCCTAAACGTTTATGTACTATTTTTTTATCTCAATTTTGCGCAAATTGATAAAAAATTTCTTTATGATTGATATGTTTTGTAAAACCGGAATATTCAAAGATTTAATATGAAATCTTCTTTCCCACAGTTTTTTCAGTGAAAAGGATGAAATAGATTGCATTTTAGATACAGTCAAAATAAGTAACATTGAATTAATCGTAATTATCTACGTAGGATGGAAAATGCCTTCGTACAATGGGATAGACGAGGATCTCTCTTTCTTTTATTTCTGGAAATAACAAACTTGAGCTAGTAGTAATACCCAATCAACGGTATAATGGTTTAAAAACCGAAATCTAAATTTCAATGTAGTTACGTGGGAGTTAAGTATATCTAATATAGGAATGTAAAACTCATCTATGATATATCTTTCCTAAGTGCACATAATTGAATTTATGTCATATAAGCACAAGCTGGACAGGGGTGGCTTTAGGAGCTTTTCTGGACCTAAGCAATGTACATTTTGAGCTCTCCCTTTTAATGAATGATTCACATTATAATGCATTTTTAACTTAATAGAAGTGCCAATGGTTTACTTTAGATTAAATATTTTTAGTTTAATAATTTTTGAAATGTATATGCCAGTATTTTTTTAAAATTTTTAATTTCGTCTAAGTGATATTTATTTTTATACAAACTATTGAATAAGAACAATTCGGTATTTTAAAATACTTTCGTGTGTTTCGTGTTTATTTTTTCTCTCTCTCTTATAGCCTCGCCTCTTCAGACCAGGCTTCTTCCATTCTTCTCGGGCTTACATTTGCAGTGTGGTCTGAATTAAAAACTCGGATTTCATTTCAGCAAAACACGAATTATGAACAATTTTTTACTAAGATTTCATACAGTTTTATATTTACTTTTTTGTGAGACAAATAGAACCTAAGATTGTTTGTAAAAAGGAATAAAGCTAAAAATGGCTGTTGGTTATAATTTATAAAATTATTGAAAACTTCAAGAATATAAACATATCTTAATTGCATGGAAAATTTTCATTGCTTTTCAACTTTTACAATTTGCTCCCGGATTATTTATCAAAATGAATCCACTCTTCAACATCCCTTAACAGTCCTTTTTATATAAGACATGTTACCCGTCTGTATTTAAAGTGTAATAACTGCTTTAAAAGTCCGTAGGTCCTTCGTTTATATTTTATTCTCACGTTTGTAATACCTTATTTTAATCTTACCTTAGCTACATCCACCTGAAAAGAAGAGAACTGCAAATGAAAGAAACAAATTTTAAGTTCAATATTTTTTGAAAATGTAAGGTTAAAAACTTTTTTACTTCAGAGATGCTAAATATTTCCTTTGCGGACGATTTTAGACAAGCCTTATCATTAAGAGAGAGTTGTTAAGAATTCGGTCATCGATGTGGTCTCCTTGGGCGGTCGTGGTCTTCCAACTGTCATTTATGTAAATACAACATGGTCTCACTGTTAATGCTGGAATATTTTCCTTTTATGACAGAAGTGAACTTGGATATTGTGGACCGTGTTGGATGTGATCTCGACTCTTTGCCCAATCTTATGATATGTGCAGTTCTCTAGATCTTCTGCACCCGGTAGAATTCTCTTTGATACGATATAGGCATGAATTGTCCTCGGAGGTGCAATTATGCGCCTTTTGTTTATCAAGAAATTTTCAATCTAAATTTGTTGGTGTTATTTTCTTTTACCAATAAACCATAAAAAGAC
This sequence comes from Argiope argentata, assembly GCA_026289955.1. NCBI lineage: Eukaryota > Metazoa > Arthropoda > Arachnida > Araneae > Araneidae > Argiope > Argiope argentata. The sequence continues at coordinate 1,770,439 of JAOUZG010038029.1, read as the reverse complement.
AAACATGTGTTTTCAAGCTATTTCAAAACTAGGCACCAATCTTCACTAATGAATAAATCATTGTTAATCAAGAAAGCAACAATTTTCAAGGGCACCTCAACATTCGCCCATGTAGTAAGTAGTTTTCTATGTTTACATTACGGAATTGTTTCTAAAGAGCGGCTTAAAGTTGTATCGCATCCACAGAAAAATTTACAACTAGAAACACTTCGACATTGCTGTGGATTCCAAAAAAAAAAAAAAAAAAAAAAAAAAAAAAAGATGATTTTTCAAGGGGTTTTAGAAAAACCTGCTCAAAAGTACATTTTAAAAATCTATAACTGAAAAGGCTTTCTTTTTTTTACGTTTATATTCCCACTGGATCCGTAAGGAAATAATAAAATCATAAAATGTATGCTTTGAAGTTAATACCAAATTGTATAATTGCGTCTAGACCAACATAGTTTATCGTCTGTTTAGCGGTTGACTTTTTTCTTCGGTCATCAGGACGGGAACCCCGACGAGTCTCGCTTCGTGAAGAGGAACCTTACCTGAAACCAGGAAGTGAGCGCCTGGTTGTCGTTGAACCCGTGGATGATGATTCGTGTGAGGGAGGAGGGGTCAAAGGGGGACTTCTTCACGTTCCTGCGCGTCAGGAATACGGGCCGGTGCTTGTTGCGGCGGGTGTACAGGAGGAATGTGGTCTGCACGACTTCGGGAGGCTGGGGAGGCAAGCTCAGGGGCCTGTACACGGGGTGGTAGAAAGGAGGGCCACTCGAAAAACAGCCCAAGTCATGATAGCAAGCCGTCTTTTCCACGAACACTGTGGAGAGGAAGGGTTTTGAGCGCTTTAAGTGTAAATGATCGTAAATATGACACAACAGAAACATTGATTCAGGTGCACAACAGTAGGTTTATCGAGGTGTCATTTTGACCCCTCTGAGAAAACTTTTCGTTAATTTTCTTAAAGAAGATTATTGGCGTACTATGTGAAAATATTTTAATTAATTTTTTACTTACATTTATAAGACATGTAACTGCAAATCGTATCTTTCTCTCTCTCTTTTTAGTTTTATATGAAATGTATATTGTATGTCTACTTTTACAGAAGGTATCATTTTGACCATTCGAATAAATATTGTTGAGAGCACAAATATTTATATTTAAATATGCAACGTCTTGACAGGGACGAGCATTCATACAGGTATAAATATAAAAACAAGCATACAATAATAAAATGTGTGCATATAAGAAGTAAGAAATCGCAGGCCAGTCAGATAGAATCTATTATAGGTTGCCTGTAAGAAGACGTGTGAATCTATGTTTTGGTAGATGAATAGATGGTCTTGAAGACCTAGGTGAGAAAACAAACACTTTTTTTGTAATTAAAAGCCGAGGAACTGACTTTTCATCACACCAATCTCAATAAATTTATTGAAAATATAAAAGATTTTCCTATTTTAATTTCATAATAGATAGGCCAATTTATATTCTTTCTAATTAAATACTAAAAAGGGCCATTTTGCTCTCTTTGTTATAAATAAGTATATGCCAACTCGTGGTAAACCTAGTGATAAGAGTGGCAAAAGTCACATTTTTATATATCAGTTCTTAAAATACTTTATATTTTCAAAGCTTTTTCTTGTATACTTGCATAATGATTATAAAAATTTGGAATGAATAACAGCAAATTATTATCAATCCAAATAACCATCATAATTAATACTAACTGTTTTAATCATTTATAGCAAATGATTAATCATACTGGGAATGGATATTAAACATCAAGGCAATTTAATCATAGTGTATAAAATTTCGATTTTGTACGCTTTTTTTAAATCTAAATTGGAAATCAAACATAAATTAGGAATTTTGGAATATGAATTTGCGATTTCATTAATAGAATTTACATGTGATTATTACACTTAAAGACAACACAGGATAATGCTCAGATTTCTTTTTAAAAAGTCTTAAATTATCAGATATTTTATGTATATATATATATATATATATATATATATATATATATATATATATATATATATATATAATAGTGCGACTTAAGAAAGTTCAACAACTATTCATTTTCTATGTTCTAATTCAATGTTCTAAATTCAATTTTATTTTTTGCAATCATTTAATTCCTTTTTTGAATTTGTTTTTTATTCAATTAATTTTCATAAAATGAAAAAAAATTCAAGAAAAAATTCATGTGCTCTTTTTAAAAATCCAACATCGTCTAGCAAAATAAACTACCTTTAAGCATATTTAAGATCCATTTGTGTCTTTTTATTTTATGCAAATCCTTAAATTCAAACTTTGCCCAATAGAGGCAGTGCCATAGACGACGAAGTTCAAGCGAGAAAATGACTATTACTAATGGGAATCATTTTTCACTAAAAGAAAGGCAACATTTTTTTTATTTCTAAATTCTATTATTAAATAAGAAAAAACTGAAATTAAGATAGACAGAAAAAAATTGGAAAGAAATTCCTCGTGATTTATTTTATGTGTTTTAACAGAAAGAAAAATGTTTCCTGTTGATTTATAATACATGGAATCAGTATTAAAAGAATTTAATGTGTAGAAAAGAGAGGAGAGAAGAATAAAAAAACTGTGTTTATTAACAAGCATCTCTTTAACTAAAAATTTTAAAAAACTTATCATCTCAATCCCAATGTCTAATTTCCTTCATTTGTAATGAAATTAATGAATGATTTATTTCATTATTTATTCAAAAATGAGGAATAAAAATTTCAGTGCAATTTAGGGTTTTTGAATCTGATATTATCAAAAAATCAGACATCCATAAAGATGTATAGCAGTTTGTGTAATCATAAAGAAGACTAAAGAAAAATAATTTTGCCAATATATTTTCAAACCAGCATATTTAAGGAGGGAAAAAACTCTGGGCAAACTGAGTTATTTCTGCTGTATCTCTTATCCGATTACAACGGAAGAAAAATAAAGCAAGTTTTTAACTCTTTTTTTAATAAAAAAAAGATGGGATAATACGAGTATTTAAAAATTCAGATCAAAAGGAATCATTTTAATTAAGACACCATCTCTCGCTCTTTTCAGATTTTTGATATAATGTTTTCCTATTGTAGTTGAGAATCATCATTATTGATGACGATGACTTGTGCTGCGAAGTAACAGAATAATGTTAATTGAATGTGGAATCGCGAACTGGTTTTACGAGAGTTACATTACACTCTCCTCTACCAACATAATTATAGTGTCGATCTTCGAAATCAAAACAGCTAAAAATCTATGATGTTCACTTTTAAATTATGACTTATTATTTTATATATTACGGTTCTTATTTGAAAACTGGAAAACTGAATCACAGGAAAAAGGTTTGAGATCCTGTTTATCCAGAAATCCACGATGTACAAAAACGAAATCCACTAGATTCAAACATTTTTCAGCTAGTCTCGAGTGATGACGCCGGCTTCAGATTCGCCCGCAACATCTAGTCGGGGTTCAGAATAGCGCGGCATTTTACTAAACGATGCTTATATTAGAATTTTGGAGAATAAATTCTCCTCACTAATGGGATAATGTTTATTGGCATGGAAAAAATTGTTCAGAATAGACAAGCGATATGAATATAAAGCCAGATATTTAGAAGAGAATGGGAGTGAATGGGTAGGACTGGGCGAGGACCGAACTCGCAACGTTAGGGTTTGTAGCCGAGTAGTATATCCACTTGACAAAAGTAATTACTCATGTTCGGATGATGTTACTGGCTTATGAAGCTTTCAGCACAAGAACAATGAAAAGACGCAGAATAAGGAAAGATTTTAATAAAGAGAAAACTATGAGATAATACTTCAAAAAGATAGTAAAACCCTTATTTAATATCGTTTCTCTATCGTTACTTGATTGGCGTCGCGCTTGCTATTTTTATCTGAGAACTTGGAGTAACAATTTATCTTGTATTAATTCTTATTATTATATGAAGAGGATCTCATTCCATCCAGAGATAGCCTTGTTATAGCCATATTGTTACCCATAAAGCTATCATTTTCCTTATGTGAAATAGTTTCAATCTCTCTTCTTTGGGCATATAATCTTTATTTCTTGAGAAATTGCTTTCGATTTCTAGCGAATATAAACAAATACTGAAGAACGAGTTTTAGTTGTTTGAAAAATATAAAGCTTTAAAAATACAAGAAAATATATAATAATAATAATATAAATATAAAATATGATAGCCAATTTATATTTAGTTGATATAAACAAAAATGCGTCGTCTAGTCTTGTTGTGTTGCCCCAATGTGATTGAGGGAAGAAAGGAAATGTAATATCGTACAATGAGACAGCGTGCGATTAAATTTGTATGACAAGTGTACATGCCCCACTTCGAGTAATTGCAATGCCAAGAAAATAGAACGTCTTTCGAATAAATAATTTCGATAATTCACTAACTTAACTTAATTTCATTTCGTTTTGGCAATTAAAATGTCTCTAAATACGCGCGATTATCTATCAGTCGTTTAACATGGATTTGGCGCTCTTCAAAATGTCAGTCATTTGATACTTAATATCGATATTTGCAAACTCTAACTGGAATTTAGAGAACCCTTTTTAACATTCAGTCCGACGACGAATTCTTTTAAAAAAAGGATATCGATTTTGCGAAACCGGAACGAACCGGCCGAATCCCACCACCGTGCCTACGTAAAGTTGTGCAACGAAAAAAAGAAACATGATGATAAATGATACAATAAGCTCTTAATGATATTCCTACTCTTATAAAGCTTCCATAGTAGAAAAGCGGATAGTAAAGACGGGAGAGCTGATCTCTGGTCCCTCTAAAATGGTCGCATTCCAGACAACAAACACCAATAAATCGGGTAGGCAAAGGGGTCACTTTGGGTAAGATTAAGATGAAACCGAAAGCGGAAAATCTAGCTTAATCAGTCGTCGACGATTACATTTTTCTATTGTTTATAAAAAAATGAAACCTGTTGATGGAAGATCTGATTGCGAAGGGTAATTATTTCTGTCGTCAAGGAAGTGATAGGTTCCAAAGGTAGGAATATAGAAAATGTAGGGGAAAAGTGGATGATTCTTTGCTCGGCTTTATTTATTTGCACTGTTCCACATACGCGAAAAAACTTTTTTCTAGGCAATAAAACTAACTCTAATTTTAAGTTATAGAAACATAAGTCGTAAATCGAGCTATGGAAAGTGCATTGAACTAGTAAAAGAAAAAATGAAATGAAAAAAAATGAAGAAATTTATGACTTTATACTACAGAAATTTAATCGAAAGTGTTTTCCGAATGTTGAGATAGTTTGACTCAGTTAATAATAGGGAATTATGTGGATAATTCTTTTTGAAAACTCTTCTGCGTATCGTCGATTGACGGACTCGATGATATGCGAATAAACTTTCGTAAAATTTAATTTATAGAAATTTCAAAAACTTGCTTGTTATTCAACCTCCATATGCATCCAATCTAAGACTGAATATTCTGGTTCTATTTCTAGAAATTAAAACAAAATAAGGGGACTATTTTCATTATTGTTATTATTATCATCCCTTGCTAAATGATTCAACCGAATGATTTACAAACTTTGTTGAGATGGCAAAAAGCATGCAGCATTATAACCCAAATGATAATACTCTTATTGCCAGGGGAAAAAATTAGGGAAACTTTCAGAAAGTGAAGTTAAAGACAAACGATGCTAAGAATTAATAACAATTTTAACTAGTCATTAACTGACTAGGGAAGGATTTGCTGATAAATTATTGAGAGAATTTCAGAAATTAAGTATATGAGTGAGCATTCTACTTCCCCCCCCCCCGAAGTAAGCTACTTTTAATGATTTAACAAATTGATACAGAAAAAAAGAATCTATGCACACCATGCATAAAATTTCCAAAATTATACTGATTTTGAAAATACACCATGGGAAATACTGAGCAATAATGATGAAGTATTGAATTGATGTTTAATCGCTATTATTTACATATCATGCAGTCATGGTTAGGATCAATTAGAACGAAAGCAATTCGGGGTTCTGTTCTATGATTCCAAAGTTATTAATTCAAAAAGTAAAGCTAAAAAAAGTAATAGTATTAAAATCAAAATAAATACTAGTACTATCATTTTCTTACTTGATAATTTTAACCATTTAATAAATTCTTAAAGTATATTGTATCTTAATTCGATAAAATTTTTGAATTTAAACGTTTAGCTTCATCACGATTATTGCCAGTATATTTATCATGAAAAGGGAGTCAACACTGCAGAACGTGACTAATAGGAAACTAACTGCACCACAATGAAAATTTTATTTATCCAAACATTCGAAACATGAAAACGGAGTTTAAATCGATTAGGGTCATGAAGGGTAATGGTGAGCCTGGAGTAAATGGCAGTGGTGACTATAGTCTGAGCCTTAATGAGTTGAAGAAGCATTCAGGTTGTTTAATGTTTTTACTTTTTTCCTTATGTTTTAGGGTTATTATTTGACGTTTCTGTATTTGGCTGAGTATAAAGAAAAATGAACCCTCAACTTTTCCCAAGAGACATTATTCATTTCTTGCAGCATTTCGTTCCGAACTAATGTTTTTTATTGGTTTTGCACGACATAACGCTTACGAGCAAGATTCGATTTCAATTCTTCTCGGAGAAACAAAGCAGTGATCTCAGTTATTCCTATCAAATTTTCTTCATTAAGTAATTAAGAGAAAAATGTTATAGTAAAAAAACCCTACTTTTTCCCCACAATGGAAATAATTTATTATAAGATAGAATATAGCCCATAGGTCATCACCGGAACATATGTATATTTCCGCTGATGTTTTTAAATCCTCCTAAGAGATAAGTAAAGGGGAGAATTTATTGAAATTCGTGGGCCAAAGGCTTGATGTAATATAAGTTAGCCCATATGTTATAATAACTTCCAACTACATCCTAGTAATAAAGAAATCCGAACGAAAACTGTATGCGCCATGAGTTAAGCATTCACTTTGCAGAAACGTTTTTGCAATGAATCTCACATAGAAAGGTCATGAAAACTGTTGGATATGAAATTGGTAATACTTGCAATAAAATTGTTTTAAAATATTATAAAAACTATAGATTTCCCTCAACCCTAATGGAATGCACGTGATTCATTTTTTGAAAAAACCAATGAGACACTACGACCCAGTTCAAAAATGGTACCTGTAGTTTTGTTTTTATTTAAGTAGAATATAGCTATTTATACTTTATTTGACCCATTAGAGTCCTAAATTATCTCAATTTTGGAAAAGAAAAAGCTGTAATTGATATGAATAGAACCCCGGAACGGAGAAGCTTTCCTTCTTGCAAAATAATGTTTATCATTTTAGGTAAATTTAATGGATATTTCTAAAGAATCTACTATCTGCTAATTTTTTTAAAAAAAAATATCAAAAAAGAAACTACACGCATATTATGTGCAACGAATGAAAGATAGTGATTAATAACGATTTGATGTTGTTTGAAGAAAAGAATGACAGGAAAGGAGAAAACTGAAAATCGGGAAAGGAAAAGTATATTGAGCAAGAAATCTGAGAATGGGGAATTTTATTTTTGTCCTTAAAAAAAGCAGAGTTTAGGAAGATTGATAAAGTAATTTTCCTTGAATCGTCCATGGTTCAACAAGCATGTTTTAATCTATTATATTGAAGTTACCCGAACGATGAAGGTGCATCATTCGTGCGTCTGAATTGAAAAGATTCATTAAATCAAAATTTGGTGATTCATATTAGTCTGGAATTTCTGGGGGTTGGATCAGAGTTATTCTCTCGAATCTCATTGAACAAGTAGACCTCTTCGGGTAGCTAATTTGTCACAATAAAAGAAGCTGGATAAGTGGTCGAACGTTGTTCCTAAAATGAGATCTCTACTTTCTACTTCTAAATTGAGCTATTAATCCTTGCACGTTTCAAATTACATTTTCTAAGTCTTAGCTAGTTTCTACTCGTGCCTCATAATATTTAGTAATTTCTGTTTCTATTTCTTAACAAAGTTGGAGGTAAAATTATTTCAATTCGATGATGTTAAACAAACCTGATTGTTAAATATGGCATTCCGCTTTATTGAAAAACGGTAAAAAAGCAATTATTGATAGGAATAAATGGAGAAATAAAATCTGAGAAACTGAAGAGCAGTTTCTTATCATTTTAAATACATGGTCTTTAAATCAGCACTTTATTGTGATAAAGTGACAAAATAGATGTTTCTGTAGTTTTTGGAGGTAAATAAGAAATACCAGGATAATTACGAACAGTATTGTAACAGATATTGGCTAAATAATAAATTCATTTATAGAAAAAGATATTATTTGATGATCCCTCCAGAACCAGATTAAGCAATTAAATAAGTTAAAGGCTTGTTTTCGATTTCGGGTGATTTTATCATATCGCGGAAAATTTGTTGACAAACAAAAAATTGTTTCCAATTATCCTAACTGACCTCTTTTTAAGCCTCACATTAAGAGAGAAACGATTGACCCTCACATTGAAAGAGAAACGATTTTTAATTTAAAATGCCAATATATAAATCGTTTTAATTATTTTAAAAATGCTATATAATTAATAAAGAATAGTGAATGATTTTAACAATTAATTAAAGCAACAATTAGTTAATTTCTTTAGTAATTTTTAAAAAAGTTCACTGAGGAAAACAGAAAGGGGATGAATAAATAATATACGATCCTTAGAGTATAAATATCGTTTAATACGTTTTCAAAATTAGCAGTACCATTCGCATTTAGAATCTTCAGTATGATTTAAATGTGGATTTTTTTATTGAAAATGTTTTGCAAAATTTAAGACTTTTTAAGAATTATTCACTGAGTAAGGATTGATTATTCGTTTTAAGTTCCCTGAATAAGATTGTATTAAAGTAAAGAAAAAATTCTGTAACTAAAGAAATACAGTTTCTAGCTTTTCTTCGAATTAAACCAAATAAATCCGAATTGCAGATGAAATGTTAACATTTTTACAGCAGAAAATTAAAGAGATGGGAGAAAAAGGAGGATATAAAGATTTGCATTTTCGTCCAGCTCAATAATATTTTAACTTTTAGATTGCTTTGGGGTCTTTTGCTATTTCTCCCCTTTTAAGTCTTTTACGGAAGCCGTCGACAGATTTTCAATACCGGTTTCAGTGTTTTTGCTTAAATGCAACACTTAAAGTATTTTATTCCTTTATAAAGCATTACTTATCGTTCTACGTGTATCTGCAGTAGAACATTTCTTAACTCGCTTTCTGAAGTCTCGCATCAAATTGCTTACGCCACACTTATTGCTTCATTCAGGTCAAGCTCAAATGAAGGTTTTCTCCTTTCACCTATTACACAGATAGGAAGGCATTTCGTTTTTGTTCTTTTCGTCAAATATTCACAATACAAAACGGTTTTTTTTATAAAAAGGTTGTACAGGAGGAGAGGAAGGAATCACCGACAATAAGGATAGTACACAAAAGAAACCACCTGAATCACGGAAGCTTCCTAATACGTCATTTATGTACACAACCCATTACCACACATGGAAGGGTTTGGTCACAAATGCATAATGCGGGAATTTCCACCGTGAGAACAATGCGGCGCATATTCGGATATCCTTCCATTAATTATGCAAGTGAAAAAAACTATGTCATATTCCGTAGGATGCGAGTAATTTCTATCTCGTTACAAGAAACATGTAGTTGCTCCCAATTAATTTTGTTTTTTCTATTCGAAAGAAACGGGAGGAGGAGCACTTAAATTTATTTATCCTTTGACAGGATACCCTTTTAATTAAGTAATGAATTAATATCGTCCTCGAATTCTGAATCACTATTCACGAAATAAGAATTTCAAATGGTTTATTCCATTTTATCGATCCACACAGTGTTTTGTTTCACGAATAAAATTTATTAATAACTTTTTAAAATACAGCGTAAATTACTCTTTTTAGCTGGAGGTAAAGTTCTTTTCTAGAATAATAGAAAATATGAGCCTATTTTGTTTCGTAATATTATGAAGAACTTCAAATCAATTCGAAAATCGAAAAGAACATCAGATCAATCATCATCATCAATTCGAAAAATTATCGCACAAAATGCCCTTTGGAGCCTTTTTGTTCGATAAATTTGGCCCGAAATTTAATAAAAAACCCCCAATGGTTTCTTGATCGTATTCATTTGTACATAGCCATACAGATAGCATACTCTTAACAAATTTAGTACAAAATTCGGAAGAAATCTACACTTTTGGTGTTAAAAACTTTTTATAAATTTCATCCACTGAGCTGGGCTACGGTTTACAAATGATCGTGCTCCATGGAAGATAAAACTGCAAAATTTTCTGAAGTCATGAGTTCCGACTCCAAGCGAGATATTCGTTATCCATTTTTCATTTGATTTTTGGGGGGATGATATATGTGATTTGTGATAAGTGATTTTTGGTGGGATGATACATTTTTTTTGTTTAAAAAAATGATATAATCTACATTTCATTCAAAACATATGTATTTTCAGATACTCTTATTTTAAATCGGAAAATTACACAGTATCCTAAATGAGTTCACATGCAATCTTGCGAACGTAAAACCTTTTTAAAGCTTTATTCATTTATTTAAAACATTTTTAACGTTTTATTTATGTATTTAAAACATTTTATTTCTTGATTTAGAACATATTAATGCTTTATTTATAAATTTAAAAAATTTCTAAAGGATGAAACAAAATCTTCATGCCATCTTCGAACAATCTGGATGCAAGATTTGCTTATTAATTAAGTACGGGCAAATGAATTGGAAGTGGTTTTCAGATAGCTATGACTATGATAAGTAGAATTTTCATTGAACCTTCATAAAAAAGATAAATCAAGCTACACTTAAGCTAATTAGCTAATATACTGTTCTGAATATTCAATGAAATCATAATACTTGTTTATGAAACTATATTTCAAATAACTATTGTTTCGAATGAAAGATGGGAGAACTGCAGCAGAAATTTTATTCTTCCTTCAAAAGCATTTTTCTCCAAAGCAAAAAGGCTTCGTAACTTTAAAAGTTAAGTGGATGTTTTTAATGGGTTGCTTGGGAATATCATTATAGGGCTGGAAAGACATCTTCTCTTGTGAGCTTGAGTATTACATACAGAAAATTAGAGAATAATTAACCCTTTGAAGGGCCAATTATTCTGACTAGGAAATTTTCCTTTCCAAACAATGATATTTAAAAAAGGATAAATGAAACTTCATCATGAAAATGAATTTTTCCATTCCACAAATTTCACTTCAAGCGATTTTAATACGAATTAGAATTGAATTTACTGGCAACAAAAAGAATACTTAAAGAATCGATTCAATAGAAATAGACAAAATATTTATTTGTTTATTTTTTATTATTAAAAATATATTTTGATTCTTGCATTCTTTCTAAAAAATTTCTTTCTAAGGAATACAAGAGCAAAACTTTTATCCATTTATCCAGCTTAAACGGAATTGGCAAATCATGATTGTTTTATATAATTGAGGTCAAATAAAAACAATGGCAAACAGTTTACAAAAAATGTCATTTATAATAAATTGCCTTTTTAAAAGATTTGGAAACTTAAAAAGGAATTCCTTTCGAAATATTTTGCAATTTTTTGTTTATCAAGAGAAATTAGAAATTTTTATTTTCTAATTTCTCTACTTTAATTGAATTCATTTCAAATTTTATTCCCCAAGAAATTGCACCTTTCGAAATTTGATTTAAAATGAAATTTGTTGTTTTAAACTTTTATTTGATCCTCTTCTTTGCTTTTTATGAATATTAATTTAAAAAATCCGTTATTTTATTCTAATGAAAATGGTGGTAAAGGGACATACTAATCAAAATTGCGAGAATCATTAAAATTATTTGAAATTCGGATTATTATTAATTAAAAAATTACTATCAATTTATCAATTAAAATTATTTGAAATTGTGGAGAATAAGTATAAGATATAATTTGTATCGAAAAAATTAATACTTAATAAATTATATAATAATTTTTTTGATGATTAAATATATTTGATTCCATTTATGATTATATGCAATATTATAATCCTTACAATTGTGGCAGGTTAATTTGTTCAAATTTGAAATTACTGCAAGAAATACTGAGTATCTAATAAAACTTTTAAAAAATTAAATAAACACTAATGGCTCTTTTTTTGCTACAAAAAATGGAGTTTGTTATATATTGATTATGAAGTGAAATAATTTCATGAATATGTTTTTAAAATTAAATAGTTATCATACAAGATGTTTATTAGGAAATAAAATTCTTTTCAGTAAATTTGTCACATTCTTAGACATAACATGTGATGACGAGTAAAAACTCTAACTTGTCACAAAAAATAAAATATCATGATAATATATAATATATAATAATCATATTTTTTTTTCATTTTGATTTCTTATTTTTTTTATCTTGCTCTGATGGCCTCTTTATGCATATTCTTACTTTAAAACAACTTAGAAAACGGTATTTGATTCAATAAATGCACGATCAGTTGCATTTGAATGCCAAATACAATACTCTTGATAATTTGAAATTTGTGTTTGTCCCGTAAATGCCTCGTTTTAGAGGCAATACAGAAAATTTGATGTAAGGGGGAAAATTTTCGTTGGAATGAACTGGAAATTTTCCCATCTATAAAATGACCTTATACTTGGATTTTTGCTTAACTTTAAATGTTAAAAAAAATTAACCCTAATTTTCCATCATTTTCGCATATAAGAAATTATTTTTTATTAGAAAAGTATGTGCTCAAAAAGTGTAAAATACCTTTTGTTCTGATAGCAAAAAGAATATAAGTCAATTAACACATTACGTTTTAAGATTTGAATAAAAATCTGAAGTTTCATTTCAACATTAGGAGGTAAAATTTTGTTCCCTCTTAATTTAGAAAGGAATGAAACTAGGTAAATGAAATGTTGTTATAAGTATAACCTTCAAGTTTCCATTGAAAATTTTATTCTTATTTAGTCAATTCTTATTGAATATACAGACGGTAACTCAGGAAATTCTTCATTTAAAATATTTAAGAATGCATTAGTTCCTTTAGAAAGACGCCTTTTAAAATATTTTATGATGAATAATCCCACATTCATGCTGTTGGCTCTTTCTTTTTTCCCGTGATGATGCATTACGTGCTAACCAACTAAACTCCGAATCCTCCAAGATTGATAAGAATCCTTTAGAAAGAGAGAGCGATTTCTCCAGCACATAAAATGCGATGAAGAAGCAATACTGGGCAGTTGGGAAAGGCACGCGAGAGAAGAGTATTGCTGAAATCGGAAAAGATAGTGTTCATTCAAGAAGATCCAACAAAAATTGTTTGAAAGTGGAAATAAATAATTTTTACAATCTGTTATTTTGGACTTTTTTTCTATTTCTAATTACAAATTGTTAACTATTTAAGTGTCACTGTAAACTTAAACGAATTTTGTTTTTTCTTTCAAGTAAAAATATTTATAATTTTTTAAAGTATTTTTTTATTATGTCTTAAATCTAGTTAAATGTGATAACTTAAAAGCATTAATATCATATTCTGAAAAAAACCCACTTTACATAATATTTTATGAAATAAACATGATTTGATAATTAAATTAATTAAAAATAATTTCCATCAACAAATATAAGTTGTCCCGCATTAAATTATAATCAGAATCTTGTACGTTCATAAATTATGCATATGTATATATCATTCATGTGCTCTCCGTGCATATATTTCTTCACGCTATCATTCTCAAAAAGCAAATCCTCATAAAGCAATTTTTAAGCAGTTTATTTAAAAAAGGACTTTAAGTAAAGAAAAATATTTTTTAGTCGTAAATAATTATTTTCCAACACAAAATTACAAATATTAATGAGATTAATCACTGAAATTTTTGGTGAAAGAAAAAACAAATCTTGCGTAGACGTCACAAAATTTTAAAATAAAATACATTCTTAATAAAATAAATTCATTTTAAATTTTATTTTAATAAATTCAAAAAAATCGTATTTAGATAAAAATATTTTGCTCCGAACTTCAAACATTTGAAATTGATTTTTTTTTCTATAAGTGTTTAAAAAAATCGAGTTTAAAAATTATATTGAGAGAAAAAAGTTCACTTTTAGATATACACTAATATTTTTGCAATTTCAAATGAAAATAAAATTCTCAAAATTTGAACAATTATAAAATGAATTCTTAACTAAAAGTGAGAATTAAATACGAATGAATCCTCCACTAAAATATCTTTTCATTTTAAGTATATATAAAAATATTTATGCATTTTTAATTATATTTAAATCCTTTAAAACGTTGTAACGTTTAAAACTCAATAAAATGAAACACAAGTTGTGAAAATTCTTTGTATTTTCAGACACATACTAAATCTACGATACTTTTCAAGTATTCAGATGAATTGTATGCAAACAAGATTTTAGAAATTAAGAACGGCATAAAATTATCTTACGCAAACTCCTCTTCTGCAGGACGTGCCGACACGTGGTGTTCCTCTCATCAGCGCATGTCCCCAGCACGCACGTGTTCAGCAGCAGCAGGAGAAAAACACCTGTCTCCAACCGCATCATGACTGAGGCTCCTCTCCCTCCCGATGGAAAAAAAAGGGATCTCTCTTCTGATCCTCACCGGAAGTACTTTCCACTCTGACACTCACCCGGCATTTCACTTCGCTTCGTCCTCAGCGAACCATGCAAACTGGCAAACGATCTCGTAAAAATAGAATGTACTGGAGGGGGGGGGGAGGAAATCCCGGCTCTGCTGATGAAAAAAAATGGGAACTCCTTTGCTTTCTTTCTGCGGAAAGTCTACTCCAGGTGTGACGTCACATGGGTCGCTCATTAATGAGCGGTGCCTCATTGACAGATGGGAAGAGAGGAGCGGGTGACACACTTTCCCTTTCTCCCGCGATAGGTGTGAGCGGATGCCTTCGGATAAAAGACCGGGTGCTCCCTCGGGGATTGTTCTCAAATGAATGAAGTGACACACTTCGGGATCATTAGGCATTAAACATTCGAGCGCCATTGAAAAAAATGTGAAATACTATCTATAACTCAACTTCAGCAATTTGAATAGCTAACTCATTTAAGAAGACGAGTTTAAGCTATCGTGCTGAACAGGATAAGATCAAAAAGAAACATATCAGACAGCCTCATATTCGTTTAAATTTTAATGGGTCCTTAATTCTGGATTTGAAACCGGTTATCCTGTTCCTCTCGTAATTTTAAAAAATTATATGCCCTATAAATTTAAAAGCAAATTGATATTTATGGATGAATCGAGCACATCGGAATTAAATTTGTATTTGAAAAGAATAATCAATCATCCAATGCAAAAAAAGCTATTCATTATTATTCTCATTTTGTACTTATTGTCTAAAAAGTATAATTGTTTCTATTTAACTGCGTTTGATTGCAGGCGATTCTCAAAGATAAAGTTTTCGTGATGCTTCTTTTGTGCTGTTTTCTACTACTTAAGACACAATGGGATGGTCACGGTGGCCTGTTGGCTCCGGAACAGGTAGGTTTGAGATTCGCTTTTAGTTTAGTTTAGTTTAGTTGTATCAATGTTCCTCTGTAAAGCAACCCCATTGCTATTTGTGGGATGGACCCAGTAATTTTGAGTCTCGGTCAGATGACCAGGATTGAGCTGGCACCCCTTCCTCTCCACACCACACCGCACTAGTGGGAGAACGCATGGTCCTGACGGATTTAACCTGCAACAGGCTTCTTTACACGACGGCTCTTCGGTTGCATCGGGTCTCGAAACTGAGGCCCTACATCTCACGAGTGGAGACCTACCACCCTGCCACCACGGCCCCCTTGAGACTCGAAACCCAATTAAACCGAAGAGCCACCTTGTAAGTGGGTCTTCTGCACGTTAAATCCGTCTGAGTCAAACGTCCTCCTGCGTGGGGAAGTTTGGAGAGGGGAGGATGTCAGGTCAGATGTCGTTCTCGTCATCTGACAGGAGTTAGTAATTACTAGGTCAGACCCAAAATAACTCCAGTGTTTCTTCAAAAAACTGGGAGCTATTATAACTAAACTGACAGTGATCTTTTTTTAATTCGCGGTACATCAAAAAACCAAATATAAACAACAAATCAAATGGCCCGACATTTCCTTGGGCCTCGTCATTCTAATGCACCACTAATTTAAAGGAATTCTGTAATGCTTGCATTACATGTTGTTTTTATTTTTCCGACTGACAGCTCAAAACAATGCCGTGATGAAACAGCAAATCTGGTGATACATTTGAAATTGATTTCGATACAGGAGAGACATGACTTATGACACTTGTCCTGATCGCTATCATTGTTTCTCGTCTGTCATATTTTTAAAATTGCCTCAAAGAACTCGAAGCAAAATAAGGAAATGCACGAACAGAGAAATTACAAAATTCCAAATTTTACAAGATAAATACAAATTCCGAAAATTTTGGAATCTTAAACAGGCTAGAATTTTTTAATTGTTTTTAGTCATATTATATCCATTATGAGACAATAAATGTGAAAAATAATGTCTCAAACGGTATACGTGAGACATTATTTTTGGACGGTGTCTCTATTTTCTTCACATGTCTTCAGAGATACAAAGTGTAGTTTCCTCTGCTTCCAGCGAATGCACAGAATTCTGCTATGTGGTATCAGATCCCTTTAAAGTTTATATATAATTTATGAAAATTAATGTTTGTCTGTTCGTATTTTATGCGCTGCCGTACCGTTCACAAAATTGCGATAACACTTTCCCAATATATTGCTTGCACTTGCCCTAAGGTTACAGACTTAATTCAAATATTGGTATTTATTTTGAACGCAATAAAATTTTCGAACATATCCATTTATCTGTTTCTATTATTCAACATTATTTTAAAATTTTTAATTATCGAAAAACAAGCAGTAAACGACACGTGTTATTCGGAGTTCACATATAAAAATTAAAATAAAATTGTTATCATCGATGTCCATCGACGTGAGTGAATTAAAATCCAAAACAAGTAATAAAATTTTTTAAGTCAATTCCTTCTTAGGTCAACAAAGAAAAAACTTTTTAAAGTTACTTTTTATTAAATAATTACAATTAATATTAATGATTTATCGATAAAATGATTGATTTTCGAAAGAAGTGAACTTATATTCTTTCCTTCTTGCGAAAAAAATCGAAATCCTCGTATTTTAGCGATTGAACTACTGCTTGTCGATTTCGATTTTCGTTACAAACTGCTAAAACTCTATTTAAAGTATTAAACATTAATTATATTTAGTTAAGGAATTAATATTTAAAAAAAAAACTGTATTATCATCGGGTGTCATCCACTACGAGTTTTAAAAAATGTATTTGAATTTGAGTGGGCGAATAAAAAGTATTTTATTAACGATTGAAAATTTGAACAAGATATACTATAAAGGGAGAGTGTGAACTAATAGTAGGAATTGAAAAAAATTGAGTGGAATTTTCGTGGCACCATCTGTTGGTTCGAGGCTTAACTGTTCACTTTTAAAATATAGTACATTTTCTTAACTTTGTTTTTAATAAATTAATATTTGAAAAAACTGCATTAACGTCGAGTGCCATCCCATAAAAGTTAAAAAAATGTATTTGAACTCGAGTGGAGGAAGCAAAAGTATTTTATTAATGACTGAAAATTTGAACAAAATATATATAGGGTGAACTAATAGAAAGAAATAACGCTATTTTTTGTGTTTAATGATATTGTCATTCAGCGTGCGCAATATTTTGGCTGCTGCGAAGTACATATATTATTCAGAGTTTTTCTCACACTTCCAAAGTAGAATTATCACTATCGATGCCGATCAAAGAAGTTACATACAAAAGAAACTTTCCTTTTCAAACAGTAATTTTGCTATTTATCCAGAGAACCGACAAACGATATTTCAGTTATACGAGTGTATATCGTGCTTTGGCAATAAATATGCCCTTCGAACGCTCGTCATCAGTGCAGCACCTAGAGATAAGTTAGTTAGAGCTTCTCAAACAAACGAGGGACACCCAGTAACAACTAGTGCAGAATAAATTTTAAATACACCGGATATAACATTTTTACTCGTGAGTATCGGTTTGATGCAGAAACGTCCCGGCCAAATGCTGTGAGGCACGTGATGAGTATCTCGAGAGCTAGAAAGGGAGGAGGATTTTTGTCAACTCTCTTCCCCGCAGTTTGAAGACGGCCCCTCTCCCTCGGGTGTGCTCGGCGAGGAAAGTGTTTTGGGAGATGTACGAATATGATTAATGGTGCGACACCGATGGAGAGACCGATTTCTTTGTTTCCAACAAACACGGCGTTTGCTGCAACAAGAGGGGGTGGAATAATGAGGCGCTGGATTAAAACGCGGAAGGAGATCTTCGATTTTCAGATGATCATAATTGCCGGAAAATGAGGCCAAGTTCGAAGACAAGGACATGATAATAGCCGTATGCCTTTCGCCTCTTCAAAATGTTTCGGAGATTACACGACTCTTGCTTTGGAAGAAACCTTTTCTAAATACGATGACGATAGATTTTTTTTTCGGCGGAATGTTTGAAAATAAACTTCGCTTAGCGACGCTTAAAAACGTTTGCATCACACCGGAAATGTAACGATTCTTTCAAATAAAGAGATCGGTATGCACCATCCTCATCAGCAAGACAAGTCTAAAAATATAAGGTCTATGATTGTGATTACAGTGGAGTCGAACGAAACCGAAGTCAATCGATCCGCATCAACTAAGCGCAATTTGTAAACAATTATTTATTTATTTATTTATTTTAAGATTCAAGTAAAAAATCTTCAGTTTAAATATACGAAACAAGTTGATAATTTTTAAGCTTTTATAAGAAGAGGGTTTTTTTGACAATTTTTATAGTTTGAATGAATAAAAAGTAGTAATCATAATTAAATAATTTTACTTCATTATTTGATAAAGTATGTAAAAGTTTTATTAAGCATATGAAAAACAGCTATCATGCTATAACACTTTAAAATGTATAGTGAATTTACATCTATTGTGTAAAAATCTTTAAAAAATAGTGCAGAAACTTTTATTACTGCTTTGATAAACACCGTATTCAGTTTTAATAATAGTCACGTATATGTGGCTACATTGGGAAGGAATTCATTACTATGAGCTGAAATCAAATGACGAGGACGTAGTCTGAGTCAGCACCCTTGATCTAAATTTCTGCACCACACCGGAGAGGGCATTTGGTTCAAGATGTCGATTCAAAGCGTATTGAGTCCACGTACAAGGCGTATCTTTAGCGTAATCGGGTTTCTAGCTTGGAGTCAAACAAATCCCAAAATCTAAATCTTAAGATGTCATAAGATACATTGTACATAACCATATTAACTTGTAATCATAGAGGACGCAAAATACAGAAGTGTTTGATCATAAATAGTGATACATAGAATAAATACAAGAGGGATACTTATGTTATCGGCTTTTAATCTTAATTCTAAATCTACTGAAATAAATTCGAGGCATAGATAATTTTGGAATTTACGCAGACATAGCATTCAAAAGAACAGGAAAGAAATTGGAATAAAAAAATCGAATTAGTCAAAAAAAAAATCGAATTAGATACGGCGCATTTAATAAAATTAACTAAAATGCGTAAAAAATAAAAGAAATGATAACAATTACAATGAGAAATATCTGTAACTCAGTAAAACTGTAGGAATGAACTCGATAGTGTAAGTATGAGTGAAAATATATGGGAATTATAAAAATTAGTTTCTTTGGGGGGGGGGTTCAGGATACAGTATGAATAGAAACCAGGTGTATTAAATGATGCCCTAAAAATTGAAAGGTTAGTCTGATTGGATCAGCTCTCCATTATCTATTAGGAATCTAATCATATTTATGATTCTTCTTTTGGAAGATGAATTATTAGAGGGCTTTTTATGTACCAAAGACTTTCTAGCGAGGATGAGGGTTTTCGGAGGTGTCATTAAAAGATAAAAGGGCCGGATGTCCCAAAGTGGGTGGGATCGCCGACTTCTCCACCTTCATAGCAATAGTCACCTTCTGATAAATGAAAACGGCAAATAAAAGAAGGGAGTGGGCCCTGCTTCTTCCTTCTAGTGTAGAGATATAAATTTAAATGAAGCCTCAACAGACCTTTCAACCACAAAAAAATGGGATTCGTTCCGCCTGTTTCCTTCGCCGCTTTGTGTGTTCAGCCAACTAATCAGAGTGCTGCGTGTTTGCCGTGAAAGCTTAAAATAACCACATCTTATAACACCAAATGAAAGCAATATCCTTCTATCTTAAAAATCCATTGTGTCAAATAAGAGTATCATAATCAAATGATATCATTTCACCCCTGGATAAATTAATCACTCCTTACAAATAATTCTGTTTTGAAGCTGTAAAAGTGCGTCTCGAAATCTGTTTCTCATGCATCTGAATTTGAAACAACTGACGTTGAGGTGATCTGCTAACTTTTTAATGTCTCCGGAAATGTCGCTTCGGACCTTTGAAATTTATGTCGTGTCATTGTGTGTAAATGTTCGTTTAAACCGTCAGCCCATTTCAGGAAAATGCAGGTACAAGAAATATGGTCAGACCTTCTAGGATCCCATTTCAGTGTTGCGAGAAGTCTCGTTTGCAGGCCTTGCTTCCCTCCGCAAACAATTTCATTGCTGACATTAAACGAAGCCAAATCTGAGAGAATAAAACTTCATAAGAGAACATACACACCTGTTAATGAAGGAAAGATATTTTTTTTTGTTACTTTTCTTCTACCGTACGCCGCAAACCGGAAATAAAACCCGTCCATCCATCAGGTGTTCGAATGAATGACTGATTGATCGCCGACTGTGTTTGAAAAATGTTTAAGTGGAACTTTTTCAATCACTTTCTCGGCATGCCGTACGAAAAAAGGAGATTATTATTAACTTATTTCTCGAAAGGAGCGAGGTAGAAATGATGCCACCTGACACTTAAAAAGGACATTCTTAGAGCTGTCAGAATAATTCCATTGAAGTGCAGCTAATTTTTGGGGCTTTATTTGTTCTTTGAAGCGGTCAAGACGGAACAGCGTAGGTTTATGCGGCGGTGTTTTAGATTACGGAAGTGTTCCAAGGACCGAACGATATTGAATTGTCATTATTTTTGGAACAGGAGTGGCAGCAGGCTGAGAAATGTTTATTTATTTTACAATGCAGTGAAAGGCTTTCTAAACTGGAACACTTTCGATGAAAACATGTTTGCCGATTGATTTAGTAACTGCAATGCTCAGAATGGAACAACTTGGAGCATTTAATTAAAACTTACATTTTATACGCGTATAAGCTGTAAATAAATTGGAATTTTGATTACATTTTTAATGTATTACATTTTCAATAACTGTTTAAAAAATGTCTTTCATTTATTTGGCTTAATTTTTTTATTACATTGTTTGAATCATATATCCATTAATGCTTCTTAGAGCGACTAATAAACTTTTGATTAAAAAAATCGTTCATATATTTTGGTATGACAGTAAAAGTGTATCATTTCAATTATTATATAATCATTCAATCAGTTACTCTCAAATACATAACAAGAGGGTTCATTTTATAATGTTTTAAAAATAGTTATAATTAAGCGAAATTCAACTCTAAATACATAAAATAGTTGGATCGGGTAATCGTATGATTCCAATGCCGTGGTTGTCTAGGTAACCGAGAACACATAATTACACTAGAATTTTAGTATTCAAACACATCAGAGAGAATCAATCGCAACATTCCATTTTAGTAAACATGACTCCTTTTATTTCGGGAATATTTTCTTATTTTGATTCAAATTGAAATCCATTAAATATTTGACTTAACTATGTATTCGAAGTAATTTTAATATTGAATTATAAATGTTATGAATGCTTTATTTTTTGCTTATAATTATTAAAATTCAATAAATCGCTGTCCGTACGGCATACGGGCAAAACAGTTAAGTGGTTTATTTGAAGCATTTTGATTTATCATTATATTATATCACCTTTTTTTAATGACAACAGTTTTTAAGATTACATTTTTCATTTTAGAAAATTATCTTGCTTTGTTTTTAGTATGGGTTGTTCATTGCTTCTTTTCATTGATATAAGTCGAAAATGAGAAGACATTATGAAATTGAAAACTTCTAATTGTAGATGAATATTATAAAAGAGAATAAAAATTGCATTTGGAACAAAACAAAACAAATTTTTGTTGACGAACAAGTTTCTTAATGGAATTTATGCGAGGTGATAAGATACGAGAATTATTTGAGTAAAACATTCGTTCTTGAATGATATGGAACCAAAACAAAATATTCGTTAGACCATGAAAAAAAATAGCTGCGAATTTCGTTCAAAATCCTACCTTCAAAAGTACCCATGTATCTGGTGGCATTTCCAGCTCACGACTAATCTCAGATTTTCTTCCATCCTTCCTTCTTTTCTTTTCTTTCTTTCTTTTTTTCAGAAAAAAAGGAAGAAAATTAACTAACTTCAGTTAATATTGAAAATTTCGGTGCTTTTTTTATTGATTTCATTATAAAATACTCAACATTAAATGTTTGAGAATAGAAATAATTGATTTAAATAGATATGTGTGACTTTATAAACTAGTTGATTTTATTACACCAAATATTGTACTTTTATATCGTATATTTTTGGAACTTTTAATTTATTTTTTAATGACATGGGACAGCAGAAAAAAAAAGATTTGGCTTTATTTCGGTGGTTTTTATAGGATATAAAATTATTTTTCAGTTTAAAAAATCATCAAAATAACAGCAATTAAAAAAAGGAGAAAATATTTTTTATCATTTAATTACGATCATATTTTTAATTTTTCATGATTACAAGAATTTCTAAGAATTTTTTTTATTACTGATCAACGTTTTACATTTTTTGAAATGAAAGGAACTTGTGAAAGTATCTTTTCTAGAGATTTTTTTCAACGTATCTTAGACTAGATCTTAATAGCCTTCAAAATATTTCATTGGTGGAATATTTTCGCATGCATAATTCTAAGCATTCAGGAATAGATAAACCTGAATTTCATTGGAAAAATGCAGCACCGAGAAGGATAAAACATCTGATATAAGTTTTTATTTCAAACAAAAATCCCTGATAGAAGTTCATAAAAACAAATTGTTTTTTTTTTTTTTTTTTTTTTTTACAGTTTAAAGGAAACTGCTTGGAATTGGTTCTTGATTGAGTTTGCAAACGATATCATACTTCATAAATGAGAGCTGATGCAGGGTTATCATCAAACTAAGATAATTGGAGCTCGCCACTTTTTTGTATCTATTTTCGAAATCTTCTGGGGCTGCGATGGCCTGGTGATAAAGACTCGTCTTCGGAACCAGAGGGTTTCACCAAACAAAAAAAATGCAGCACAGAACCCGATTACACCAAAAGAAACGCCCTGCAAGTGGGTCTTGGGAACTCTAAATCCATCGGGGTCAAACGTCCTCTCGCTGGTGTAGTGTGGAAGTTTGGAGAGCGGGTGCTGGTTCTCGTCATTTGACAGAGGTTCAGATTTTCTAGGTCCGTCCCAAATAAGCCGTAGTGTTGCTTTAATGGCGGTACGCTAATATAACTAAAATGAACCGAAATAATCTTTCATTCACTCATCATGGATATGACCAGGAACTTGAAATTTAACAATACAGACTCTTGGCATCCTCTTGCCCCGCTCCCCCCCCCCCCAAAAAAAAACTCAGATACATCCAATTGCTAATATATAAAGAATTAAGTCTCTAAAAGTGATCAAAACCTGAAACTGTCGAAATCTATGGTTCAAGCGCCACGACGTTCGTATTTGAACTATGTCGAGATTATCTGTTAATGTATATTCCCTTATGCCACGTATCAAACAATAAAGGAGAATTAATTCCAATGGAAGCGGAATCATTATTTACTAAAAGAGGATAATAAAGATGGAGATACAGTGGAATTCAAAAAGGCCTGAAACTTTTAACGAATTTGCAAATAACATCATAAAATATCCTACAAATTTCCAATTCAATTTGGGAAATTCAAATTCAAAATTAAGATTAGTAGGAGAATATTTTGAAGTCCTGAATTCACTCAAGGACCTTACTTCAATCAAACACACAATTAAGTTTCGCTTTTCACAAAAAAAAATGTGATGATTTTGAATTTTTTAAAAAATCATTGATATATTTAGAAGAGGTGTGTAATATTTGTTTATTGAAATTATTTACTTGTTAATTAAAATGATGGTTTTTAAATTCATAGATTTTTTAAAATTTTAATTAATATTACATTATTTATTGAAATATCTTATAGATATTTATTTATTATGAATAATTTATTAAAAGTACTAAATATTTTAAAAATCTTTGTTGCCATTTTCAATAATTGACTTTACAATTCATTTTTATGAAAGATTGTCTTTCGTAAGATAAGTTGGTTTTCTTCATTACAAAACAAACCCCGAGAAGGGTACATTGCGAAGTTTAAAAAGAAAGAAAATGCCTCACTAGTTTCACAGCTTGGCGGTTTTTCCTTTTATTTTGCATACGCAACAAACATGGACAATATGTTACTTTAGACAAAGGAATTTCAGTTATAATCTTCGCTTATCTGGAATCTGTTGTGCGCCTTTAATTGGAAGATTTCTTATCCCTGAATTTAAAGAATTGCGAATGAAGAAAGAATTGCTGCTTTAAAAACACAATAGAAAGGGAGTTATTCTAAAATCGCTTTCGCACTGAAACGTCAGTTTTTGTAACAGAGTTGCGAAATAATAGTGGTGATGCTGGTCAAGACTTTTGGCTTTGACATTCTGACACGACCTTTGTAGATATCTCTGTAGATAATAGAGAATATCGTACATAAAAATTGCTAGTTATGCCTAGCAGAAATTAACTATCAGAAAATTTCGAAACATGATTTCTGATATTTTTCCATTCATAATTTAATTTTTGTTTTTGAGAGCGTTCTTACTATTCCGTAGAATCCATGGGAACGGGCAATTGTTTTTCAATAGAGAATGACGGTTAATTGTTTCTCCCATTCTCTCATTCGAACCGAAACAATACTCCCTATGTCCAACAGTAGCTGTTCAAATTGTCTTTTCCTCTGAGAAAAGGATAAAACGAAATTGGGGTTATCTCTCTTTTGACTGCCGAAGCATTGATTTTTCACCATCTTCGTGGGAAGCTATCATGTTTCTCAACTAGAAATGAAAAATTAATTCGGCATTTTTATTTTTTTGTATGCTACAAGTATGCGTACTAAAATTTCGTCAATGCTACTCGTTCAAGTAACGGAAAATGGAATAAAAATCGATGACTGTGGAGCAGACAGTTTTGAAAGAAACTTTCAATTCCATTTACCGATCTTTTGCGATTCGGTATTAAAGGTAAAAAGTTCCACTAGCGTATTTAATTAATAAGATAACACAACACCTATTGGTTTAATTTTGCATGCTTCTATGAATATAGAAATTAAGCGTAACTGGATTTTTCGCAAAACCCTATTTGCCAATTTGTTCAAGAAAAGGTGACAAAATTGCTCTACTAAAATTTTACGGAATTAATAGTTTCAAAATTATAGGCAACTATATCTCTTTTTATAACTTAAGACTTACAGTGTTAAATCATGCATATCAAATTCAATTTCTTTTATTAAATTAAAAATGTCGAGACGGTTATTAAGTAAAATAGCTAATTTTAATTTAATTTTAATTCCATTTAATTTACGATTTTGTCTACTTTTATGCATTCACAGTCTAGTAATGTGTTTTAAATCTTATTAAAATTTACCTCGTTCATAAATTCTAAATTATTTTATTTTTCTTAATAACAATCTCAAAGCATATGCGAATGAAAATGTTTTTTAATAGCTGCCCTCCTGATATGTATTAAAATTCTTTTTTTAAATTTTATAATTAACTTTTTACTAATCTAAAATCACGTCCAGCACACATTTAATCAACGTCAGAACAGCGAATACGGCAACCTAAAACAGAGAATAAACCAATAAACGCATATTTGGGAATTTTAAACTCTTCCAATCAGATTATCAAAGCCTTTTCTGACGAAAATCTGATGAATTGGAACACATTTTATGAATATAAAGATATTAGTTATATCCATTTTTCACGTGAATAATCTCGCTGAAAGTTGCTTTTTTTTATTATTATTATTGAGCGATGATTTAAACAAAATGACAAAAAATAGAGCATAGAAGAAACTTTTCCTCAAAATAATTAAAAAAAATTTAATATTTAAATTATTTTTTAATGTTAACCCTTTTTAATGAGAAATTATTTCTATCATTTTTAAAAGCAAAATAATGCACATTTTAACACATAAAAACTTTTCTAACTTCTCAGATTTAAGCATATAATTGAGAGAACTGCTGAATAAAAATTGAAGAAATACCCAGTGCAGTAAAATATGTATACTTTTAGGATTAAAACAATTATTCTCATAGAGCATGGAATGCAACATGTCCTTGATAAAGAACTCGTAACATTAAAAATTGTAAAAAAAAGTTAAATTTTTCCTTAATTATGTTTGGAATTTTTAAAAAATCAGTTGTGCAGAAATGCGACATTTTTATTATTTCATGTAGATGCCTATACACATGAATACATGCATTCGTTCTCTTGCTGCTATGAAAGTAACAAAAAAGTGTTTGAATGAAAGGCAACAAAATTTTAGAAAATCGTTTGCGGCTGTTTGATTTGTCTCTCAGTGACTAATTCAATTCAACTTTATTGCGTTCTTTAATTATACATAAACACTTTTTTTTACTAAAGTTTTGAAAATTCGCACGGCTATGTGTTTCCGAAATATTTTTAAAAATTTGGAAATTATTTATTAGTTAATTATTAAAATAATTACTGCTTTATTGATTCTTAAATTAAGTTTTGATTCAACATATGAAGAGATCCAACACATTTTTGGAAAAAAAAAGCTTTATTTTTATAATAATAATAATGAATTTAGTAAAATACAAATTTAAAAGTAATAAAATGAATAAGTTTCTAAAACAAGGTTTTATTGGCTTACAGAGTAGAAAATTTCTTTTGTAAAAAAGGGTAATACAAAGGTTGTGGAAAAATGGGAAGACGAAACAATACTATAAAGAAATCAAGACACTATAAATTACGTAAGAAACAAATTTTCAAAATATTTCTTATATATATTTGATACGAGAAACTGTTTGGGGTACTTTACTTTTATTCTGACGTTTCATGTATTTAAGTATTTAAAGGAGATGCACATCACAGAAATTCCAATCACAATGTTGCGTGACGTAAATTAAGCCGCCTATCAAATAATAAATTAAAAGTTAAAATTTTTTGTCTTCGAAACATTAAAAGACATTTTAAAATTGTAAGATCTCCAGTAAGAATTTTTTTTAATTTTATCGAACAATTAAAAAAATATGAATGTAGCTAAAGCACTATTTTATACACTACCTGTTTCATCTTGTTTTAAAATAGAGACATTTAAGACCTTTTTACATTATATGCTGACATAAGACATTAATATTCTGACGATGTAATAACCCTTGCTACTTTTTAAAATAGACTCATGATGATTTTTAATGAAATTATAAAGTTATGCATCAAACAAAAGAGACTGAATAATAAATATATGTCAGAAAAAGGGGACTGTTCCAAATGGTTTGCTTAGCTTTCTATTTCATGGCCTATTTTAGATAGAAACTACGATCTCTTGCAAATGTAGTTACTTTGAAATCAGATATATTTCGTTTTTGATTCGAAACTGACAGCTAGGTGTCAAAAGCCCTGATGACCAGCGGAATTCTAATATTAAGTGTTGAAGTAGTTAAAAGCAGTTTTTCTAGATGTCCAAATAAGAATTTTTATTTTTTTTTTGCAGAAAGTTGAGAAAATTTTTGACAGTTCTCATAGGTAAAATGGGCCACAAAAACATATGCACTGAAAATTGAAATAATAAAAGATAAATAAATAAATAAGAATAAAGATAAATGAATAGAAGAAATAAATAAATAATGAAATTAAAAAGTCCGCAATCATTTGCCCTTTCTTTGACCTTTTCTTTTTTGTTGTAGAGATTCAAGAAAGCTATTAAAATGATATAAAGGGATTGCTGAATAATTATTTTCGGAAGAAGAAAATTTTCTTCCCGAACAGATGCATTGCCCTTTGGACTTCTTTTTTTAATGCATTCACATTTCCAGACACTTTAGTTTAAAAACTGGATGAATATTATTTTAAAAATAAAAGAATTAAATAAAACATTGTGTTTGAAAATGTTGTGAAATACATTTTTAAATATTTTGTAGAATTATAAAATTACGAATTTGGACAGGCATATTCTAAGCAAGCTTTTACTCAATATTTTTCTAAGTAAGCTTCCTGGTTTCATTTCTAAAAGCGAAGATGGGACCATTCGCAAACATAACAATCAAAATAATGTACATTATCTGGTATCCAACAGCATATAGTCTAATACTGTGTTAACAAGTCGCATACATTTTTTTCTCTTACACTATACGCCGTGGATTCCTTAGACAGCTGACGCCCAAAATCTGACTAAGGCAGGGGAATAAGGGATAGTTAATCCGGGACCCCACATCAGAGGGGGCCCCAAATCAAAAAGAGAACGTTTATTTTACGTTCCCTTCTTTGGTGAACTTTTTAAACATTTATTTTAAAAGCTAAAAAAGGCAGGGGGGGGACTCTAGAGAGAGTTTGGTCCCGGCCCCCTATTAGGATAAGTCGGGCTTTGTTTGCGCCGCATACCTAATACATTACAGATGAGTATGTAATGATTTCATCCTGTTTATTCCTTTCTTTGAAGCATAAACGAATTGTATTCATAACTCAAGTTTCCTTTTAATATAACGATTATTCAAAATTCTGCAATGACAATGACTCAAAAATAAAGCAGTTTATTCTTCCACAGATGAAAGCTCTTCTGGGTCATGAAAGAATAGGATCGCAAATAGTACATTTTTGAAGATTCTTTTAATGAACCTGGCACGGCCGTCATATAGACTGTAGTATCGCATGTTTTCAAATTTAACGGCATTTAATAAAAATGAGTCTTCAAATGATTCAAATGATAGTTTCCATATGTATCGTCGGGAGAGAACGAAATTTCAAAATAAAAAATTGCTTTTTGATATAAATATATTTTTGGATATTGTTTAAGAAATTTTACTGGAAACAGTTTAATTACTGTGATCAGATATAGTGTCGTTTTGCTTTAACAGATTTAGCAAATATCCATTGGAAGTCAGTTTGATAGCGCAAATATCAAGTTATTATCTGACGAGAATCTATGCAATTTGAGGGACAGTTCCTCGTATTTTACCTACACGCGTTGCATCCTTCCTTCTATTTCTCGTTATCTATTTACCACGTGTCACTAAATTACAGATCCCCTTCTATTCCTCAATTCATTTTTGGAGCTTTTATATGCACCAAATAACATCATATTTATAATTTATAGGCAATTAACGCTTTTGCTTCCAAATCCATATTATAAATTACGTTATCCATTTGAACGAGCTCAAACTTATTTAATGAGCTCATAAAAAATGAGCGAACCTGCCTACTGTATGCCTAAATCAACCGCACCCACATTTCATGAATATTTAAATCAATGCCTATTTTCAGTGAGGGCATATAATATGCCACAGGAAAAAAAATCTTTTGCCTGGAGTTTGCTTCATAACCATTTAGGTGTGGGACCTTTCTGCCTCGTCTGATTTCTCTTGTGTTGATCACGCATTCCGAAAAGAGTTTCGAGTCCTCTTATTTCCTATTTCATTCGAAATGAAGTCAAGGTTGGAATCAGTATCATATGTTTAGTTTTTAGGACAATTGCTTAAAAAAACGAGAGCACATAGTCTCACACAGAAGAATAGTTTGAATGTAGTACAAATCGAAACGCAATCATATGAAGCACAAACAGCACAAATCGAAGGAACACTTTTTTTCTCTCACAAAAACTGCCGAATTATCATTCCATTCGTTCACAGGTACTAAGTAGCATAATTCTAAACTAGTGGAATAAATTTCAAAGATAGGATAGACCTACGAAGAAAAATCTTTTCATAATACTAAGCATAAGGGATCGCAAAAGGCGAATGTGGCGGCCCTTTGACAGCGAAGTAAACGAAGATGCTTACACTAAATAAAAAGCCCAACATAGATTTATTGAAATAGAAATCCCTACTTCACAACGATATGAATAGCAGCAGTTTAAGTTGTAACGCAACATAATACAATGTCAAGTAGAATGCGCCGCCGCTACAAATCTTTGAAGGCGAATGTCCAAAGGTCTTTCCACCTGAGTCCGTGCTGGCTTTGCTTCAGGCAACTTTGTTGTTCTGAATTTTTATTTCATCCAACCAGTGCAATACTTTTCTTCTGGGGCATGCTTTTCTTTTATTTAATTCCCTGACAACATGCGACCTGTAGGGCCCATCCCCTTTCTGCTTATGAATCCATCTTTAAGTTTTATTCCATTATTTTAGAATATGCCAATCTGTGCAGTAACGAATTCAAGTGGCAGCACAATGTCTAGGCATAAACCTTGCAAATAGGTATGCCAACAGTGATACCAAATAGATATACAGTACACTAAAAAGTATCCAGACTAATATGGTGGAAAGGCTGGGCGGAGTTCTACTAAGTCATTTCTTAGTTTAGTTTTTATACCAAAACTGCAATGCTGTAATACGTATTTTCTCCCTTCTTATTGAGTACTAAGCCCTTCATTTATCTCAGGCCAAGCAGAATGTGAACGCGGCGGCGATCCGTTGAATCGTAGAAGCAGTTACTGGTAATGTGTAGAGTTAAAAAAAAGAGGGTT
>JAOUZG010038029.1:1696585-1725206 GCA_026289955.1 Argiope argentata | reverse complement strand
ATATATATAAATTTTCTAGCTGGCAAACAAAGTTTTGGAGCTACACCTATTTTCTGATGAAATAACAGCAATGATGTCATAGTGCTTCGTCGACCTTTTAAAAACCCGTTTGCCGTCAAAGAAGCGTACGTAATAATAAAGCAATGCTAGTAATAGCAGGTCAATCTTTTAAAAACGCAACTGCTTTCAAAGAAGCATACGTAATAATACTGCAATACTGGTAAAAACAGGTAAAAATATTTTTTGCCCGTAAATTTCGAAGACATCGAAACCTCCTAACCAAAACAACATCACGTTCTCGCATGAAAAA
This sequence comes from Argiope argentata, assembly GCA_026289955.1. Taxonomy (NCBI): domain Eukaryota; kingdom Metazoa; phylum Arthropoda; class Arachnida; order Araneae; family Araneidae; genus Argiope; species Argiope argentata. Next base: position 1,724,896 of record JAOUZG010038029.1, on the reverse strand, counting down.
AGTACTGATTTATAACGATGAGATTAAAAGAAAATATGAATGCATTCTGAATGCAATTCACATGAAATCTAAGAGAGTAAACTGTTCGGGAGCAGAGGAGACACATTTCAATGTGGACGCGCGCAAAAAAAAAAAAAAAAAACATGTGAATAGAGGTTGCCAGAGCACAGAGTAAGAATCTAAAATGAAACTTTAAGAGCAGACAATTTCCAATACGCATTAAGAAAAATTCTTGCTTCAATTTATTCTCATATTTTTATTGGCGAAAAATGAACTGTTGAATTAATTTCTTAAAATGTTTTTTTTTTAACTTTAGCAATTGTGAGCAAAATTTGCAGATTGATATAACATATCTTTTTAACTAGTAAGGGAAATCAGCTATAGGTAATTTTTAAAATCGTCTTCTTCGATTGATATTCTAATTTTATAATAAAAATACATTTCGGACTATAAAAGGATTTTGAAAAGATATATTTTATATAAAAATTATTTTTACATTAAAAAAAATTATATATGAAAAGATTTTAATGTTGGGCAGAGCTGGGTATATTCATGGAGCTCATTGATTAATATTCGTGCTTGCCTCTTAACTTGATGAAAGTGAAAATTACTAAAATTCGAGAATTACTGCGGGATGAGATAGCCTGCTGTGGCAAGAAGTTAGATTCGTATTGTTTAAGTTATGAGTTCAAATTCCGCCGGCCGAAGACCCTCCACGTGTATATTGACCGGTGCACGCATAAAGCTGTCGTGGCTACAAAATCCTCCATGTCGAGACAAGGAGAAGAGATTGTTCTCTAATTCAGGTCTAAATTACGATCTGTAGTAAGTAAAGGAAATGAAATGTATGAATAAAATCCACCCCGTAAAAAAAGGCGTTTTTATTTATTTATTTATTTTATGTTGGGTTGATTGGCTGCTCTGGTCCTGTCATTCACTAACATTTACCCTTTGCAGCGTCATTTTTAATCTTTTTTTAAAAATATTTTGAATGTGCTTTCGTTTATTTTTAAGCATAACAGAAATGTGAATATATATGATTAATTAAAAATGTGTTATTATTGTGTGTTTACATTTATATTTTATTAATTCATGAATGAAATATTTTCACTTATTTGAAATGCAAACATAGTGTGCATTTGAAAGCTAGTATGCTCCAGCCATTTACAAATATAAATGTTTTGCGAATTAATGTTTAATATGGATGCAAGAATTGCACGCTGCAAACAATTGAAATATTTTGAAAACATAGGGACAAAACGTCAGTGAATAACATGACCAGAGCAACCTATCATGTTCAAGATTCCCAACCTGGTATCGAATAATATAGCCGCCTGTGTAAAAAGGGCGGTGATACATGAGTAGTACAAGCCGTACTCTTAGCCCTAGAGCCCTTAGCCTACTGAAAACAAGAAACGGTAAATTTCTCGGCTTAATATCGCTACCTTCGTCAGCAGGATGATCTGTGACATTTACCATGAGAAACAACAGCAAATACTGGTATCGTAACTTTCGCCATTCCAATAAGACAGTTTGTATATCAACCACAACAAAAATTAATTATTAACAATAAAACAATAATTAAAAAAAACTTAGGGAATCAAAACTAAAGAAAGTGATATCTTTTAGGTGTTTTCGTTAATTTTGATTTCGTTTTCTTCAGGTTTGCATAAATTTTTTAACCACTTAGTGTTTATTTCAGAACCTTCTTTTCCTTAAGCCTGAACTGAAGACAGAATAATTTCATGCCGCCATTTTGACTATTAATTTTAGTTCAGAAGCAGGTGTTTCTTAAAAACATCTATACGGAAAAATTTGGGTGAAACGTATCATGCTAGGACGATTAAATTTCTAGATGGTTCGTTCAGGTTTGGATTCAAAACGTGATGAGATTCATTATAATTGAATAAAGAATGTAACCTATTAAGATGTGTTAAATACCTTTAAGATCTGGACACAAATCGGTTTTTCTGTAAATTGAATTTCAATAGTTCCCTTAAGAAAAGACAATTAAAAAACAACTCGATTCTTTCAAGCTTAGTTTATTCCGCATTTTGGACAATTATTAGTATGAAGTGAAGCTATTTTTTTTTTTATTTCTTTCAATTCCTTCTATTAATTCGCCCTCTCCCTATTTATATTTTTATATCTTGTCCAAATTTTCAATCGTTAATAAAATATTCTTTATTCATGCACTGAAGTTCAAATACATTTTTTAAAACTTGTAGTGGATGAGACTCGATGTTCAAATATTAATTAATTAATATTGTTCAAATATTAATTAATTAATATGCTCAAATATGTTCGATGTTCAAATACGTTACGATGTTACGATATATGTTACGAAGTTCAAATATTAATTAATTAATTAAATTAAATTCATTTTTAATACACTACCAAAAGTTAAGCAAGGAGAGGAAAATGCTAATTTCAGGAAGTCAATCAGAATTGAAGAGGATGCAATTCGCTGCAGAGGTAGAAGGGAATATGCAAATATGTTAGGTAACAGCCAATCGCGCTTTCATGTGAAGAAATATGCAAAAAAGGCAGTCTTATAAGATGAAAGCTTTAAGAAGGGTTACAGAAGTGGATTGTAAGTGCTGATAGAAGGTATTTAAAACTTTCGTGCAATTTGTTTTCAAGACATACATGTTTCTGTGACGAATGGAAGATTCAGAGCCCTGGCGTGCTGTGGGGCGCATTGAAGCGGGACAGTCGATCACTGATGTTGCTCTTTTCTTCGGCGTTCATCATTCTGTAATTTCACGTTTATGGACACAATTCCAAACCGCACAGACAGTTGTTCAAATGCCCGCAGCCTATCGCCCAAGAGTTACAACCCCCGCGGAAGATCGATATATTGCTATTGTAGCCAAGCGGAATCGCAGAGTGATCTCCACACGTGTGACATCTATGGTTGCAGTGTCTATTGGTAAGGCGATATCCGCAGCTACTGTACGCCGAAGATTACATATGAGGGGACTGTACGCACGGCTACCTCGACTTTGGGTTCATCTATCCGTCCAATGAAGAGGGGCAAGATTAAAGTGGTGCCGGGAACATGCCAATGGAACTGTGTTTGACTGGGGCAATGTCATGTTTACTGGCGAGTCAAAATTTCCTCTGTAGCCAGATGACAAGCGTATAAGGATATGGCGTGAACAAGAAGCACGCAATCAGCCCCAAAACATCACCGAACATCACGCATTCCGAGGCGGAAGCATTATGGTGTGGGCAGGGATTTCATTAGGATACTGCACCGACCGGCACATCTTTAAACGGGGCTCTGTTACGACTGCATGGTATCGAGATGAAGTCCTAGGACCCATTGAGAGGTTGTGCGCTTCAGCAGTTGGCCCTACTTTTGTTTTAATGGATGATAATGCACGTCCCCATAGAGCTCACATCGTCGATGACTATCTTTAGAGCGAAGGGATTGCGCGTATGGCGTGGCCAGCAGATTCGCCCGATTTTAATCCCATCGAAAATCTTTGGGATGTTCTCGGCCAGTCTCTATCCCATCTCCAGCCACTTTTATTGAGCAGAAAACTGCTCTACAAGAAGAATACCATTCCTTAGTTCTGCGGGGGTTGCCTACCTAATTGAAAGCATGGTCACAAGGTGTAAACTTTGTGAATAGATGAGGAGGAATCACATACCCTATTAATGTCGTTTTTTTCATTTTATGGTGTTTATATTCACTTTATAAATAATTCTGTTTAAGTCTCCAGTATATCATTATCTGATAACTTACAACAATTTAATATTGTTTTCTTTCTGTATATAATTATTGATTTTGTTTTATGCATAAATATATTTGCTACTTCCCTGCCAAATTTTGTTTCAATCAAAGCAGTATTTGTTGATTTTTTTGCATTTTACAGCTTTGTGCTTAACTTTTGGAAGTGAGTGTACTGTAATTAGAGTTTCAGCAGTATTTTTTTTTTAATGGAAACCAACAAGCGGTAGTGCAATCGGGTAAAATGCGAGGATTTTAGTATTTTTCGCGTGATTCAATTCTTTCGAAAATCAATCATTTTTTTGATAAATTATTTGTAATAATTGTAATTACTTAATTAAAAGTAACAAAAATTAAATTTTTATTTGTTGACTTCAGTAGGAATTTTATTATATTACTTGTTTAATGGCAAATGCTATTCTGCGTAGTTGTCTATTGAATTTTAGAACATTTCTGGAGGATGGAAGTCAATAAGAGAATATTTGTCGTCGATCTCGCATTCGCCGTTGTAATTCCTCTCGCAGAGTATTATGGGATTGTTGCTTAATTTGGAGTAGATCCAATGCAATTCCTCAATACTTTTAAAACGAGTTGAAATATCATATTTCGAACATCATAGCTCTCATCGATAATAATGCTTATTAATTAATTTTTCTTTTACATGTCATAAATCTTAAAGAAACATTTCAAAATTTAATGGACAACCTTGCAGAACAGAACGCCGTCTCTTTCTTCGTATCCGGAACCACGACGGCCACTGAACGGTTTGGTGGGCATGTTGCGAGATTTTTATTTAATTCAAATGTTGAGGGAAACATGGACATATTACGGGAATTTTATTTAATCCAAAATATTTACAAAAGGAAAAAACAACAACAACAAATAACCATGTACAGAATTCACAATCATATAAGAAGTGAAATTGAGATGAAACGATCTACAGAAATTATCCACTTTCAAAAATTATTTGGAATAATAATATGCAGAAAGATTAAATGCATGAAAATATAAAGGAATTCTGTGTTCACTTATTATCGTGTCGTATAACCGACACTGAATCAAAACGTTCCGTATCTTACATTTGTAAATAACATTTGTACAGAGTATACAAAGCGTGTGAATATTCCCGAATACTTTCATTCATTATTTTAAATCAATTTACTTAATTCTCAAAGTCTCTCGTTAGTGGAAATAATTGTAAATAACATTATAATTCTTTCCTTATTTATGAAAACCTCTTTATTGAAATTTTTGTAATGTACTTAATTTATAAATATAAACTGATATTTACCATATTTCTAGCCTTTAATAGAATTCAGTATGACTCTGAATATTAAAATATAAAAAAAATCAATACATAGAAAAACTCTTCGCCATTTAGCTAATCTTAGAAAGCAACTTAAATTCAGTTTACGATCTTCAATGTTGATGTATTTACGAATTTCAAACCTACTTAACAAGAGCTTTTATATGAGTTTCCATGAAAATTGCTTTCCAATAATGAAAAGAAAATATACTATATTTTGAGCATGAACAGTTAAAATTTATCTATTAAGCATTCTTTGTTTGAATGGATATTTATGCAATATTTCCAATAATAAATACAATTGTATAAAATAGAATAAAACTTCGAATTTGCCTCTCTACAAATATGTATTGAATAATGTGTTTTTTATTAGAAAAAAATGATTTTTTCTTTAAAATAACCTTGTAAAGTAAAATGGGCAAATTTGAAGACCATAATAAGTCAACTTATCCAAAAACTCGGATGGAACATAGAAAAAGAAAATGATCACTTTAAAAATGATAATAAAAATTATTTTTTTATTTATTTTCTCTGAGATATTAAATATCATATGATGAATAAATAAACAGCAATTTTTTTTATAATCAAGCAATCATAATTTTATTTCATAAAAAGTGCAATATTTTGTATCGAAAATATTTCGGTGAGTGAGTAATTTTAATGAACAAATAACTCAGAGAAATTGAAATACGATAGTATGCAACAAAATTTCAATTAATTGGGAAATTTTCAACTAAACCGTCCAATTTTCTTCTTCTCAATGGAATGTATTATAAAATTTGTTGCTCTCGAATGAAAAATTACATGCTCATACCCCGACGTAGCCAGAGGTCACGTCGGAAATTTGAATGATTATGAAAATTGCCACACATATTAGGAATATGTGCATGCTAAAGAAAATCCTTTTATCGACAACAATAATCTTTTTGAAAAAAGTATAAAAATGTTTTTAAAAAAAAAAAAATGGCGATTTGAGTAGTGCTGTATTGATTTTTGAAGAATACAAAATATTCTTGACCTTGCTGAGAATTGGCTGTGTTTAGGTGCGAAATGAACAAAATTGAGCAGCAACTGCTGCTACAAAAAAAGGTTTGGAACTGGATCCTTCAAATATGATTTCTGATTTCTGTAGCTCTTAGTTACGCCAAGTGCATAAAAACGACTCACTTCTAATAACCCAGACGGTACTTATTTTACCAAAAACGATTCAATAACACAATATTTTTGCATTTCGTCGTTCAGGTTTCAAAACAGACATGCTAGAAGTAACATCCCGTGCTTTTTAATCTACAGAAATAAGCATGGAGTCAGAGGAGTAACATATTGACTGTCGTGGGGATCACCTTCTTCTGTACAGCCGACCACCCCGCCACCACTGGACGTAGCAGTATCGGCAGGAATCGTGGGGATCACCGGCGACTGGCGGGATAATAAAAATTATATTTTAAGAAATTCCCCACGGCAGTCAATGTGCTAGGTTCAAATAAGCTACATTTCAATTTATAAAATGTCTTCTAATTTATTGCGTTTCTTTAAATATTAATCGCAATAGGATAACTAAATGCAGTTGTGTAGGGTCGTTTCGAGATAAAATTTCTTGGGGGTTACACCTTCCGCTTTATCTTTATATTCATCGGCATAATATCCCATGGCGACCTGATCATTACCATTGCACTGACCGGACGCATAGCGATTCCAACTCGAACACTGGACGGAGCGGAACTTGCAACCACCGTTCGAGATGCTGGCTGTGAAAAAATCGTAAGCCCTGATGTGACTGCACAATATATTAGCCAGAACTTCCTTTTCTGGAAAAAAAAAAGAAAAGAAGTTCAATATTAATCAGAAGCTGCAGTTGTTACTAACGGCACTGGCCATGAACAAATTCGTAGTCAGCGATTTTTAAGCCGAGGTTGCGTCTCTGGTTTCGAGTAACGCCAACTAAGGGAAAGGGTACGCTTTAGCTACACACTCATCAAATTCGCCCGCGCAGTCTCTTTTGACAGGGGAACTCATTCATAAACCTCGCAGATAGAACACAAAAGAACTACCATGCCCTGACCAGAACATGAACCCGGACGTCCATATCACAAGAAAGACGCGTAATCTCTGTGCCAAGACGCTGGCTCTGTTTGCATGTAAAAATGGCCAGTGATTTGTCTTTTTTGAAGAAACACTTCGGAGAGTCAAAACTTCTATATTCAATCACGATTGTTTATTTGGTGACGCATTTCAAGTTCAAATCATTCAAGCGCAAGGTGCATTCCTTTAAATTTTTCAAAACTAGATTAGCCGACCGTGAAAAAAAAATCACGTCAGCGAGCTTGTTCACGGCAAGTGCCATTAGGATCAACGATACCAACTTTTTCTTTTCCAAAATTGAGATAATTTAGGGTTCTAATGGGTCAAATAAAGTATAAATAGTTATATACTGCCAAAATAAAAGCAAAAAGTAACCATATGGGCAATTTTGGGGGCGAACCCTGGGGTCTTTTTAAATGAAACACGGGTGGGACATTGGGTTTGAGATGACCGAATAAAATACAGTGAAAAGTTGTTTCTAGTTTTTACAACATTTTAAAACAATTTTATTGCGAGAAAACTCTTACCAATTTCATATCCAACAGTATTTAGGACTTTTCTATGTGAGATACATTGCAAAAACGTTTCTGCCGACTGCAACTTTACTCACGGCGCGTACATTTCTCGTTCGGGTTTCTTTATTACTAGGATGCTGTTGGAAGTTACACCAACCTATGGATGTAAGCACAGAAAACTATTGGAACATGCACTTCGATCAGTCTCCCAATTATATATCCCTTTAGGTGGTTTAAAAATATCAGCGGAGCATACATGTTCCAGGGGCACATACCCAAACCCCACCCTATTTCATGTGAGGAATAAAATGTGGCAATATCATTGGTCGATTTCTTCTGTGACGTCATGTTTGCTCTCGTTTCGATTTTCGGCGCGACGGGGATTTGATGCCTCTTATAAATAGTTTACCTAAAGTAAATGAATTCGATTTAGTTCTTTACGATATTGTTAATATACTTTACCTACGCATACATTGCCATCGTTTTTCTTCATTATAATTTTCCATTCAATACCATTTAAAGTAGTTTTCTGTTATTTAAGAAATAAAGCATTTTACTACGCCGCAAATTCACAAAATATTACCTTATTTAAATCAAAATCGTGTCTATGCTTCTGTGTCCCTAATCTTCCCCCAGTTGTGTGGGCTAACTTTGCCTGCTGATTATTTATGACAGGGGAAAAATGCAGTTAATTTTTCGAAATATAAATATTATTTACGCAGTTAGCAATTAACCTTAAATTTGTCACTTTTCAGAAATATTTGGGATAGAATAATATTACAAGAAATATTTTAATACCCTTTTAAATTCAGAATTTTAAATTTTTAAATTTATTTTCGACGCGATGTTTCCTTCTGTCGCATTTTTTTTTTTGTTGAAATTTAACGCAGACGATTTCAAAGTACGAGACAGTACGACATGATTCATTCTGCCATTATTTTTTGAATTTTCTATTTCTTTTGTATTTTTTTTATTGAATTAAAGTATTTCATGTAATTGTGTCTAAAAAGCTGCAGGAAAGGATAAAAATGTTATATCCTCAATCTTCCAGCAAATATAAATAAACAAAAGCGGTCAATCATATGGTACGAAGTAGTAAAATGAATGGATGCATTATAATTTATCAAAAATTAGATTTTATATAATTAGTACGTATAAATACATTTTAATTCCAAGCAACAGGAGGTTATTAGCTAATAACCTGCCGCTGTAATAATTAGTAATTCAATAAAAATAAATTGCTCTTATAAAAGCAAGTTATTTATAGCCTTTCCATTTGGATAAATAATAAATAAAATATTTATCTTTTTTCCTTCTGTTTAGAAATTTGTGCGTTCACATCAACGGGAATAAGTAAATTGGTGAAGTGTTTTGGTATATATAAGAGATATCCTATCTTAAATTTTTCTGATATTTAGCAGTAATTTTTTTTTACTTGTCAAAAGTTATAAAATCTTAAATTCTAAAACTGTTATGTATCTTTTTATTATAAAGCTGCGTTTATTGCTTTACTGATGCGTGTATTTCGACTGCATTTATTGTTAGCTAAATATAAGGATTATTGTAGTGATTCTAACTGAATCCTGAACAGCATATTTTCTTTTATAGTTAGTTTTGAATATCTCAAAGTATATCTCAAAGTTTTATAAATATATTAAATAGTGCTAGAAGCAATTTAAAAACCAATTTAGAGACACTAATTGAATTTTTTTACTACTAACAAAATCAGCAACTTTAATAAATATTTTAAATAAAAAAATTAAAATATATTGATGACACAAATATGAGTTACTACACAGTGCGATGTTGAAAGTAAACTTATTCCCTTTCCTCAACTTTTTAGGACTGAATCTTTAAATATTCATTGCATTTAAACTATCAAAAACCATTTAAAATAGCTAAACTTTCAGACAATTTAGGAATATTTAATACTTTTATTAAGTTATTTATTTATTATTAAAGTAATTAAATAGGCCATAAAATCTAAAATTAATAAACAGAAAATGCAAACATAAAAAATGGAGAAAAGAGATTCAAAGAATAGATTTTTAAATTATGAGATAAATTTATTACCTATAATGGATATCAAAATCCCAGGGTTTAGTTATAAATTAGGCTGCAATTCAAATGTCTTTAATATAAAATTATGCAACTCAAGCTTGAAACAAAAAAATTGAGCTTGATAAATTAATACGCCATTGCACCAAAAAGTAAAATAAGTAGGATTAATTGAACAATAAAATGATTAAATTCCCCCAAAGAGTTCTTAAGATACTAAAATTATATATATTAAGAGATAAGATATAAAACATTTGATTTGGAAATGTATCAGGCCTGTAAAAATCATGAATTTCCCAATTTACCCCCCCCTTCGTTGATATCATCCACAGATTTCAAATTGTCCCTAATGGAAAGGATTTCATTGCGTTCGGCAATTTCGTTTATGAAATTCGAAGGCGAATTCTTGGTTACATCCATACGATTTTGCTCAGACAATTCCATTTAGTCGGAAAGTAATGGGTAAAAAAATCATGTAGTTAGATGGGAAACACGCAACAGAGGACAATGACAAATTCTTACTTCAGAAATTACGATGGATAATCAGTACGAGAAATACGAACGGAAACTATCTCGAAGCTCCGTTATAATGGCGTCACACTCCCGGCACAGAATATGAGGCGGTTGCGAAACAACGATGCGGCACGATTTTCTCTCATACTTGAAATAGGGTAGGGTTTGGGTATACGCGTCCCCGTGGGGCCCAAAGGCTTAATTGTGGGATTCTAAAAAGCTCCATAGAATAGCCTTTTCTGATAGCTTATAAAACTTTTTATTATCATGTCAAAACATGATGTTGTTTTTGGCGTCAACAAAAAACCGTAGGCGGAAAATTGAAATTTTATTATCTGCACGAGCCTCTCAAAAAAATCAGCTTTTAATACCGTGTTGACGTTTCATTTACGAAAGCTCTGATTGAAAAAAAATAAGTGAATGACTACAGCCAATAAAACCTATTAAAATGTCATTTTGAGCATGTGATTTTATGAAATGAAATAAATGTGAAATGTGATATTTTTCTAAACAATAAATGCTTCACAAATGTTTTTGGATCATTTGCAATACTAAAGTGACTCATTCGATGAAGCATTAAAATGAAATAAATTATAACTTAACTCGCACGAGCACCGTTCAAGAAATGATGTTCTGACATGATACACTGAAATACGAATAGCGGATTTCATTTTAATTTTTTTTCTCGGATATTCAATTATGACTCGACAGATTGAAATAAACTCAAATGTTATAACCATGTAATAAAAGCAAGTGAGCCTGCTACGTAGCTGCATTTCTGTATCATTTGGTGTGGAAGGAGTCTTCACTACATCCTGCAATTAATTCACATGTTTCTAAAATGGTTATGAAAAAAACGCTTTGTTATTTGGTTTTTCGGTTCTTACAAAATGAAAGATCTATGTAAATTTCGGTTCATTTCACTCTTGTTATATACTTCCTATTATAATTTTAATATGTACGAGAAACAAATGAAAAACTGTAACTGCCTTGAATGGATCGCTCATGAAATGGTTTTACATACGAATGCTAGGGGAAAAAACGGAGACCTGCTTTTAATGATGATTCCTATAATGTAATAATCATGCGCAATATATTCAGAAAAGAGCAGTAGTAGTTAATAAAGCAGAGTTTGCAAAAAATTTCTATTTTTAGAAAAACGAAACAAAATTCGAGGAAGGATATCAATACTTTTATCGGACAATAGCTGGATATTCCAAATTTTGATATAATATTGGATCATATAAATTACTTTATTTTGTATTTTGGTGATTATTAAATGGAGACAAGGGGTGTACATAGATCTAAAATCCTATTAAGTATGTTTCAAAATCCATGTCACATTTGTAGTTTCAGAATCGTTGCAGTTGTTGAGAATTTTTTTTTTCAATCAAATCCCGAATAAAATAATATTCCAAAATTCATGTTTAGTAAAAATTCAAATTAAGTATAATCCAAATTTTTTTAAACAGGTGCTTATTAAGAATTTACTTCTATTAGAGGCAATGTTAATTTAAATGCTTCTAATGGTCATCAAAGGCGAGACAACAGAAATCTACAGAATGAAGTGCTTCAATTCGGAATAAAACAAATCCTCTCGGCACTACTCACCAATCTTCTCCGGCTTTCCGAAAAGATATTTGAAAGCGCCTTTGGCCAGAGAAAAGTCCATCTTGTCGATGAATTGGGCCGTCGTCAAGCAGCCCGGCTGCGCCTGCCCCCCGTTGGGATAGAAATCAAAGTGGCCACAGGCATCGGAGAAGCCGAAACCTAATTTGGATGCAAATTAGTTTTTTAGGCACCAGTCAACACAGTCATAGTCATAGGCATGAGTGAGTCGGGAAAATTATTCGTAAAAAAGATTCCATTCTTTTTGTGAGTCTAATTCCCACCAAATGCTGCTGCTTTCAAACATATCCCAGTTTTTCTGTAAGATTGAATAACATGAGGTATCAACTTTAAAATCGACGTGAACTGCGCCTTACCTCAATCTAGGAACATAAGGTTCGTTTAAAACTTGTTAATTATTGTTGATACAGGGTGAGCACAAATCTTTGCCCTGAATATAAAAAATCATTGCATGCGTTCTGAATATAAAAAGAAAAACCTAGTACTCTGAAAATAAAATACTAGGATTCTTGTATATTCAGATAAGTAGCGTACTAGAAAGTGATTGAGTATAAAATAATTAGAATAACAAGATATTAAGAGTGGAAGAATAGTTTAGTTTAGTTATATTAACGTTACATTTTAAACTATCACTAGGACTGTTTTGGAACGGACCGCGTAATTTTGAACCGTAGTCAAATGAGGAGGAGGACATCTGAAATGGCATCCCCTTGACAAACTTCCACACACATCAGTGGAAGGGCGCTCGGTCGAAATGGAATTGACATGCATCAGACACGCTAACAGGACGGTTCTTTGGTGGAGTCGGGTCCCGAATCTGAAACCCTTGGACTCCGAAGCAAAGAACTTATCACCGGGTCACGGCGGCCTCTGGGAAGGGAGGAGAAGAATCGATGACAAAATTCTCTACAATCACAACAGAAATTAAATAGAATCACGCAAATAAAGCACGAATTTAACAAATCGGATTATGTAAAACAGAATAATCTTGTCATGTCTAGACAAAATTTCATTTCAAATCAAAATCATGCGGTGTTTATTACACATAGTATATTGATTATTTTTCTGACATTTCTTTAAAGAAACAGTAGATTAGTTCTTAAGTTACCTTTAACTCGACGATTTTCAGTCTCTTATTACTTGGCGTTATTTAATAGCTTCCTTTTGAGTCCTTTCTACTGAGTTTCATTTCTTTTCCAATCATTTTTTTGCTAATTTAAATAAATAATATGAAATTAGATTTCGCTTTGCTACACTAAATTAGTTATTTTTAAATGTGTCCTTTTAATTTTCGAATCAAAAGAATGCGTCTGAAGAGACAATTCTCTCGCGAGGCTCTGAAGGTCATGAAGAGAAAGAGATTTGCTTTTATCAACTAAGTTCCGTAAGAGTAGATGAAGATTTCATACGTAAAGAGTGTGCATGACATTTAGAGGAAATGGTCAAAGTATGCTAAAAGTGAAATTCCTTTCTTGATTGAGCCCATCATGAAAATATCTACTGCCAGTAATGTTCTCAAAGGCTATTTCTAATGCTTTTCAGCTTTTTATCATGCAAATAACAAATAAAACATAAAAGAATTTCACGTTAACAAAAAGTTTCCACAAATAAAAAAAACCTTGAATACATCAACTGCAATGAAATCAGTCATAATGGCCTCTTAGGATGATTACAGAGAGCATAATGAGATGACTTTAAAAAACCAATTAACAACGTTACAAAACTATCCTCCTTAAGAAATTTTGAAATAAAACTGGTAAAATGTAAAAAAAAATGAATAAAATTAAATATACAGCAAATGTTATAATTTGGAAGCATTAATGAATTGCTTTTTCAATATTTCAAAAAATTAAATTATTTCAAAACGAGATCTACAAATTTATCGAAATTTATATAAAAGTTAAAGGATACGGAATCTACCGTAGAAACAAATACTTTTACAAGAAACATTAAAAACAAATAATAAACGCTTCTCACTTATTATGAATAAATCGCTTCTAAGTAATTATAAATTAATCTGCAGTTTCCCCCAAAGATTCTTAAGAATGCCAACACTTTGTGTACGGCGTTCAACGCCTTCCGAGGGGGCACATATTTTGTAACGCTCCAGATGCACGCCTGGCAACCAATAGCATGCACATTTTTAATTTGAATTATGTTTACAGATAATTAAATATTACTTAATATTTTATATATGTACTTATTGTATAAGATTTTTTTTACGTTTTAACTACAGAGTGGGCAAAAAATCCCTAAAAACTTTTAAAAATTTGTAAAACCCAAAAATTAAGCAAAATAAGCATCGATAAGTCCCGGGATTTATTTTTTCTTAAGATAAGAAAAAATAATTTAAAAAAACAGTCGATAGGTGGCGTTTTGTATATAAGTGAAAGAACAGACACCAAATAGTAAAAATATTGTTAGAAAGTCATTTGTTATAGCTAAGTGCATTTCACGCGTCCACCACCACAGGTGATAGCGCATTGCAATATGTCCCGAATTCATCAACTCTCAGTATATATGACAATTCTCGACTGATTACATCGTTCACTTTCAACAGATTGGACGGATGGAATTGATACACCCGAGATTTTAAATTTCCCCATAGGCTGGTGTCAGATTTGGAGTCCAAGGAGGTCTTGGAAACTTGGCTTCTCCCAGTTTCCCGCGCACTGCTATTTCCAGCAGTGGATTCTGACACTCATGTTTCCATTTTTGTGCAGCGCAAGCCGGACATGTCTGCCTTAGACTTGGTCATCGGACCTTAAACGATCCTCTTGCAATTCAGTTCCCTTAAAGTTTTATGTGGCCTGCTACAATTAACGGCCCTTTTCCAGTATTCACATTTTTCTGTGGTCGGAATTAACACAGTGCAACTGTCGCTGATTCCTGATTCAGGTAAAACAGCTTCACGTTCAAAGCTTTACCTTTCCCACTCGGCATCCTCGTTCACTTACATGGCAGGCAACAGAGAACGGGTTCTGAATTAAGAATGTAAGAGTAAATAATCTCCTTTCGTATTTTCATGATGAGAATTAAGTCGTTCTTACCAGCACTATCGAAATGATTCTTAAAAAAAATCTTATCTTAAATCAAATCCCGCAACCAATCAATTCTAAATCTGCAACCCATTTTTCATTTCAATTATTTTTTCAGGTTGTTATGGTTTTTTAAAGTTTTCACAGACTTTTTACCCCACCCTTATATTTATTTCGCACACTTGAATAATGCTTTAAAATGTGATATTTGGTAATATTCCCTTGTGAAATGGTGTTCAGCATGATCTGAAGCAGCATCTTGTTTTAAGACATTAAGGACCGCTCACTAGTTTTCTCGCGTTGTGTATCCCATCTGTTATGGTCCATTCACGTGTTTCCTCGTGTTGCTTGTGCCATCTGTTACTGCTTCATACATAACAAAAATATGAAAACTTTAGCACATACAAGCTTGTGCAAAAACGTGCTGTCCCAGGCTTACATTTCCACGCGTATTTGGAAATATTTCCAAAATCTCCTGTATGCTGAAGATAGCGCTTTCAGTGAGAAGTATGTCAGCAAGCAACAGTACAAAGGAATAAGGGTTCCGAAACAGGAAGAGTACTTCTAAAGCCTATGAAGAGCAACAGGACATAGCTAAGAGAACAGGACCCCTTTCTCGTGGTAAGCTTTTTAATTAGTACAAATTTAATTCTTTTCAGCTGGGACGACAAAGTTCAAATGTCTCTCGTGGCCAGTCTTTGCTGCTTCTTTTGTCTTCAGAATTTCAGGTGCACATCTCAGTGAAAAAAGGGGATTAAATATCTGCTTTCGATTCATCATAACAGAAATAATCTATTCTAAACCATTCCTCGGGAAGGATCCTTCTAGTACAAAGACGAGAAGTTGTGGTATGAAGAAGCAGGTTCTCGGTTCCCTCTGTAGGACAATGATGGTTAAAGGCTCTATCACCCATGAAGATTAAATTAGATTAATTTAAAAATTATATGCACAGGACACTCGTAATAGGGTCAATTCTGTTTGATTCCCTTTTTTTAATTATCTTATTCCGATTTAATCGTTATAATTTACAATAAAACCTCCTTAAAGGTGCTATAAGTTGCGAATCAAAGTTTTAAATAATTTAGATGAAAATTTATTCTTACGTCAGTTAGTTTACAGAGCAAAACGAATATTTCTTTTTACCTTCTAAACGATTGCATCCCCTGTTTGTGTGGATTATGTCCACGAAGGAGGCGTCTGTCGCATCTAACCGCTGATCAGGTGCTGTGCCGTAGAAACCTGGACCGGCCGGATCAAGACCTAGACAGAGACATTGATAGAGAAAATGGATTAAACGCTGTCGAAGAACCCTTATTATTCGCAGATCAAAATAACTTATGGTCTACCTGTCACTCTACCCAGAGACAACTTCTCCGTCATCTTGATTTCCATTCCTGCGAATCCAGCAATGTGAGCGCCTACGCTATGCCCAACGATGTGAATGCGTTGAAGATCAAGATGTTTTGACTTCTGTCAATGAAAAATCCATACAAAAGATATCGAATGAATTTGAACTCATTAAATACAAAGCAGTGGTTCCTAAAATACAAGCACTGGCAATTCAGGGTGAGCCAACTGTTATATAAGAGTGTTAATTTATAATCTCCATCTATTTTATTTACACTTTTATTTAAAATCCATAGTCTAGTTCACTAAGAGCAATTAGTGCGACCTAAAAATTTAGTGATTGATTTTTTGTAACTTGATTTGTAAATAAATTGGTGTACAAAATGTTTTGTTCATAAATTGATATAGATGCCAATGGCAGCACTGTCTGCTACTCTATTTGTGGTTGTCGAATATAAAGGACGATTCCCTAACGAAATATTTTTGCAGTGTCCGTACTTGGTGTACTAGAGTACATACTCTGTGCTCCCGTTAGCAAAAAATAGTAAATTAGACACAAGAAAAACCACAAAACAGTTTTCTTAATTTTTCATCCCTTTATTCACATCTAGTCACTCCTTATTTTTATACTATTTCCATAAGCAATTCCATATTATGGTTATGAATATTTCTTAAAGACAATAACATTTATTTTCTTCATAAATTTCTAATTTCACAAGAAATTCGCAGTGCTTCTCCTTTATCATTAAAATAAATTGTCTCTGTTTTTCCACACGAGCAACTGATCTTTCACACTTCACGTGAAAGTCCACTTTTCTTGGCTACCAATCAGACAAGAAATCCTTTCTGCATAACTTTCAAGGCGACGGGAATGCGATACCATCTGGGGAACAGATCCCGACAATGAGTGTTTATTCAGTTCAGAGATTTTCAAAGCTCATCATTTAAAAAATTTACATCAAGAAGTGGGGATCAGAGCATCAAAACATCCACTCAAAAGAGCAAACAATTAGAGGATTTTAATTCCAGAGGCTACTTCTAATTTCTGAAAAGTTGAATCATTTTGCAATTGCATTTTTAAAGTCAAAGTATCTTGCGAAAAATCAATGTGCAAAAAGAAAAAAAAAGGAAAGGAAAGCTGCATTTAATTTATTTCAAGATTCATGTAAATATGAGGTTCATGTAAATTTGAATGGATGCGCATGTTGTATGAATTACGCTTATTCGTTCCATTGCATTTTGAATTTATTAAAATTTGGTTCGTGAATTTTCATATATCCATAATGTATATCGTTTATTTTTACCTAATCAATTTAAAAATTTTAATTTTTTGTGAAATGCACGTTTTGGAACTTTACATACGATTTCTTGAGAAAATACAAATTCAACAAAGCCATTGAAAATATAATTAAAAAGTTTGAAACATTCTAAATACAAAGAATCACGAGGGAAAAAAATCACCTATCTACAGCTGAAATGCTGTAGATTGATTTTAGACTATTCGGCAAATAGTCGATTCTTTGGTGAATTTTTTTAATTTCATGGCTATTTTATAAACTTCATAGTAAAGGTATAACATTTTTGCTACCGTTTTGAACAGCCAGACAGGCTTAATGCAAAAAAAAAGTATTTTTCGAACTCGAGAAGTTCTGAAACGTAGAATTTCGCCAAAATCTTGAGGGATTTTTTAATTATTATTATTACAGTATTATTATTACAGTACAGAATACGAGGATGGGAGTCCTTTTTGGATTCATAAATGGATGTAAATTCAGTTTGATTTTTTTTAAGCGCAGAGATAATTTTCCCTTTATTTCTTCAGAAAATCTACTATTTTTAATCATAGAGAGTTTTTATTTTATTTTATTTTTTATTTATCAAAAATTTTAATTTCAGAACTTTACTAAAATTTACATCAAAAAGCATTTTCAAATTCAATTTGAAGCAGAATAAAGGATTATCCAGAAAGTCAGTTTTGCTTCTGTTTAACTGGACACTTTGCTTTGCAAAAGGCGGGTGAACATTTCTCCGATATCCGAAAGTGTTGCTTGCCCAAACAACACTTTCGGATATCGAATTTGTAGTTGAGCAATATCATCTGATAATTCATTTACTACCGATTAAGCCCTGTTCCGACAGCCTGTTGTCTTTACGAATATGTTGCAAATCTGCCAACTCTCCCACTGCATGACCACCCTCGCCTGTGGACGTCGTTCGGGAGCGTTTGCTTCCCGCAAATTGTTGATAAAATGGTCAGACATCAAAGAGCACCGAAAAACCGTAAGAGAGAGGGAAGAGGGTAAAATTCGACTGCCTCCAGACACAACAGAGTTTTACGAAGACAAGTCTGCCACATAGATTATAGATTATCATTACATGGGCCTAGTGAAGGATTCGAGAGTCACGAGTGAGCAAGTGATTGCAGGTAATTTTCCTAAATTTTTGAAGTATGAATCTTCGAGGTGAGAGAGCAGCGTTTGATTGCTGTTGATTCATAAAAGTTGATCATAAAAGACTGTTGATTCATAAAAGACGATCGAGTAGATTGGAGAAACATCGCAATGGTTTCCCAGATTCCCTACAGATATCCCTATTTCCGTTATCCTAAACCGACTAGAAATAATTTTTTTAATCCTGATGTTTTAAAAATATGTACCACCAATGCCGTTGTAAGAATATCTAACAAAACTAGGCAAAAAAAAAAGAGTAATTTTTAAAGTCGATTACAAGTGCCTCTTTCTTCTATGTAATTATATATTCACAAACACAGCCAAGTATAACGAAATTCCGCGCGATTTCTTTTAATATCAGCTGAAATTGCACAACCCTTTCGGAATGGGAGGACTCTATGCTAGACGCAGGCTTGCGAAGGAGCGTTCGCGAAAGGAATCATTGCACAGGACGGGAGTTTGTTTCGTTAAGCCTAACTTTAAAAAATCCCCTCAAAAAACAAAATTTAAATCCTAATTTTGCAGTTTTCGCTTTCTTTTAAAATTATTAGTTCATATACAACACGAGCGCGTTCTCCCTCCGAAAAATAGTGTTCCCTTGCCCTAATACGCCGAAATCAAGGCCTTTCGCAATAAAAAGAGAAGTGCTCGAAATGTATCCGAACACTACGTGAAATACTACAGAACTGATGCTGAAACCCAAAAGTTTATATATAGCTACGCAGCAATAACCAAAAAAGAAGAAAAGAATGGAGGAATTAGCCACACGAATGATTCTATCGAGTGGAAAGCTGCACCATCCAACTCTGCTTACATAACTATTACCTGCTATTCTCCCCAGCAGCAGCTGATGGGTAAAAATGCCAAAATCGAGCTGGATATGAGAAAACTGAAAGTCAGAATACTAAAATATTTATTTTTAAAAGTAATGGACATAGGCTGGCATCCAGAGCCTGACTAAGGTAGGGGCATGCGGGGGGCAGTTGCTCCTGGCCTCCACATCAGAGCTCCCCCCCATTCACCCCAAATCGAATAGAAAGCCTATTTTGCATTTCCTACTTTGATGAAATTTTTTAACACAGATTTTAAAAGACAAAGAAAAAAAAGACAGTAGGGGGGAGGGGCCAAAAAGGTTTTTGCCCAGGCTGCAATTAGATTGAATAGGACCCTGCTGGCATATGCTGGCATCTAGATACCTTTAAAAATCGTTTCAGATTAAAAGGCACACGTCCATCATCGACCCCTGAGCTGAACTTCCAGCAACGCGCGTTTGTTCCGTGTGACTATGAGAAACGTTCGTAAAAGATGCATACAGGTGACACGCCCGTCGCAAAAGGGATAAAAAGAAAACTGAACCGCTTATGCTCATTAACTTATATGAAATCAATAACCCATCATCATCCTTATAAAACATATACAATCGTAGATTAAAAAATATTGTTACAAGCGGGCGAGCGGCACAAAAAACTCGCCAAAGTTGGCGTCGTTTGGCGAGGAGCCTCGCGCCAGCTTGATTGGTTTGGCGAAAGAAATAGTCTAGTAGCCGCTGGATTGTGCGCGTTGTTTTGAGAATTTTCACGAGATTCATTGCACGCGCTTCTTCGGCTATATAAGGACGAGTCGCCGGAGTGAGTTAGTTAGTTATTTCTGTGCTGTTCTATGAATATATAGAGTTAATTGAGAGTTCAGTTAAACTTCCATTTTTCTGTTAATTTTTCTATTCTCATTCTCTATTCTGTCCTGAGCCATGGCAGAGGGCAGTTTTACGGATCAATGGGATTTTACCCTGGAGCGAGTGCAGATCCCAACGGCATATGTCCCGACTCGTCCTTTTAAGGATCAGTTACGGAGGAGTGGAGATGATGAAAGAGTGGCCGCGAAAAGAACTTGCTATGATAATCCTCCTGACAGCGAAATAGATCAAACGGAGCCACGCAACACAATGTGCCAATGTGACAATTGTGTAAATATCAAACTTACAAAAGCAAAAATTGACCAGCTTCAATCTCAACTAAACATCGCGAATGGCTTCATAAATAACACTCCGCTTCACGGATTCAGAGGAGTTGAATATCACCAGCAACTCAACATTGCCAAAGAAGCCCGAGAAGCACTGGGACATCTCCTTGGTGAGCATAAATCTCTTTTAGCTATTGGCTGCTTAATGGATAAACCTGCCGAGGATTTTAAACTATCCCCAAAAAGAAAGTCAGCTAAACCCCCGAAAACTAATAAAAAAGTTAATGCTATAGAGACTAAAAATAGATTCGAACCATTAACTAATGTAGATGTAGAAACCCCAGTAGAGGACTCCTCTGAACCAATTGTTAAAATTCCCCCACTAATGTTAAAACTGACTAATGATTATGGTAAAATCCTGGAACTAATTAATGAAAAATTTGGCATTAAAAATTACGTCCTAACCAACAACTTCATTAAAGTTTATCCGGAGTCTATTGATAACCATAGAGATCTCCAAAAATTCTTTACAGAGAACGAGATAGAATACTATGTTTTCCCACCCCAAAACAAACGCCCTGTGAAAATAGTCATTAAAGGCCTCCCGATTGAGTACATGTGTGATGTTCTTGAGAATAAATTAAAAACTAAGGGTTTCTCGGTTAATAAGGTAACCAGGCTGTCCCAACTTAAAACCAGGAGACCACTGTCTATCTTATTAGTTGAACTTAATAAAAATGATATAATTGATGAAATTTACAATCTCACGGATATTGACTTTTTAAAAATCACTGTAGAGAGATACAGAGGCCGTAACACCATTTCGCAATGCTACAACCGTAATATGTTCGGCCATGTTTCCTCTAACTGCGCGCTCAAACCGAGATGCCTCAAATGTGCTAGTAGTCATCAAACACGGAATTGTCCCTTGAAAGAAAAAATTGAAAACCCTACTTGCATCAATTGCAATCAAACTGGCCACACTGCAGCCTATCGCGGTTGCCCAAAGTTTCCTAAAATATCAACTCCCCAGAATAATAAGCAAAACTACTTCAATTCAAACTATATCAAACCAAATTATTCCTTCTCAAAAATTTTAAGGTCTAACCTTCCTCAGGATACTATAACACCCAATATTCCCCCAACCGTTGAAAACAAGCCCAAAGGTCCGGATTCCGATCTATCAGACATGTTCGACCTCCTCAATGAAATTAAAACTCTTTTCAAAGCCTTCCCTAACCTCAAAAGAGCAATTAGTGAAATGAAATCAGCAACTGATCCCCTTAAAAAACTATTCATTCTCTTCGAATCGCTATGTCAGAACTCAAATCCCTAAAATTGCTCCGTTCAAGTCTTAAATAGTCATTTCTAAATTCTAACCCCAGCCAATAGCAGAGTAGCTCTCCTCCTCACCACACCCTCACCCCTCGGGGGTAACTCAAAGTATCTCTCCAGTCCAGGCCAGTCTCCTGTTTGCAGCGTCGCATGAAGCATCTCCCAAGTCGAGGATAAGCCCCTGGCGGGGCTAGGCGCCTCGAAAACCAACCTCATAAAGTGAGTTAGTTAGTTGAGAGTTTGCTCTGAAATAAAAAGCGTCTCGCTGGACTAGAGGATTTGTTATTAGTGAGCTGTGTTTGCGTTTGCTGTTGACGCTGTGTTATTGAGCTCGCTGCGATTTACTGTAGCTGTGCTATACGATAGCTGTTTTACAGACTGTGTTTATTGTGCGTAAGACTTGCATTTACGCTGTAAGTGACTGTTGACTGCTGGATTGTATTTATCTGAAATTTTTACTTTTTCAAGTCATCCTGTATATACCTGTAAATAGCTGTAAATAAATTTGCTGTCCTCAAGTAAAGTCCATTCAATCAGAACCCGCTACGCTAAAATCGTAACAATATTGTTTGCCCGCAAACAAATGATAATTTCATTTGATAGGTTATGTTATGGGGCCTTTGGGCAACGACGGATGTTTATTTGATAGAAACGAGTGACGAAGTGCATGCCGTATTAGTTATCCTAAAGCCTATTGGCTGATGTACCAAACATCAGAATTCGATCGCATAGCAAAGCGAAAAGGGATGCAATTGCACAACAAATGTCATTGGTCCAGATATGAATGCACTGAAAAGCAGCACAACGACTGCTTAATTTAAACCATCCGAAGCTTCTTTCGATTGACATTCGGAAACCTTTCTTTCCAGTTCAGCCTCGGATGCAATTCATATTTATATTTGGGAATTTATATAACAACATCTATAAGAAATTACCACAAGGTTTCGAATGAAAGTAGCCACTTGTTTTCCAATTTCTGGGGCGTTCTTGGTGGCATCGCCGTACTTTCTTGACGGTTCGTATTCTACAAGGAACACGTTGCAGTCTTCTCGAAGAATGAGGGCGTCTTTCAGTTTCTGAAAAACAATGTTGAAATGGGATTCAAAAGCATTAGAATTATTTATTAGTAGTAGCAATGCTTTGAAGTTACTGAGGAAATACCATTATATTTCGATACATTTGGGATGGAAAAAGTCTGCGTTGGAATGAATTAAAATTGCAAAAAATGTGTTTATTAATATTTTATTATTTTAATCCACTATTCAGAACATAGTTACTTGTAAAAGGAAACAAAATATCAGTTTTATGTTCAACAAAGCGTTTTGTAATATTTCAGCATTTTGTATCAAACAACTTGTAGACACCATCATATTAAAATCAAAGGGCAATATTAAAAAATTAACAATAATAATATAAATAGCGTTAAATTAATGATTAATATTAATAAAGATTATTAGTAATAAAAAATTTAATACAGAAAACTTTTAATCAAAATATTTAAATGAGTAATAATTTGTGCAGATTTCAAATCCTGGATTTTTAACCGGCAGTAAACGGAGAAAACATTTTTGGATTTAAGTAAATATCAATTCAAATAGAATAAAAAAGATCCCCTATTGGTGGGGCGGGATGACAAATTTTCTTATTAATATTGTGACGAAATTCGTCCGGACTGAACGGCTCAAGGGCAGAGAGCAATGAACGCAAAGCGACAGTTCGCATCTCTGCAGGCCAGTTGCCTAAAAATTGTTTTTTTTTTAAATTATTATTATTGATTTACTTTCTGTTATTTCTCGTTTGTTACAGAATGTTATTATAATGTCTATATCTTTTCTAAATTTGAAAGATTCGAGTCGTTTCGCTTTTTGGATTAAAAACAAATGTAAGGTTCAGTTTCTTGAATAAAATCAGTCGGGATGAGCGGGTGCTGTCATTGACTTCAGTGCACACGTGGTTCATTTACGCGATCACATTTAGGTTAAAGCAAACTATTTTTAGTATCACAAACAATTTTTCCAATCTTAATGTCAAAAAAATATATATTATGTGCGCTATAAATTAATTATAACTACTAAGCAATGAAAGCCAGAAATAAATATAAAATTATGGAAAAACAAAACGATAAATTTTCCTTTATATTGAAATGAAGATAAAAACGCGCAGTCTTATAATTTCTTAAACGGAAAAAAATATTAAAAACCGAAATTCTATCTCGTTATTTTTTTTCTTGGAGGAACCAGCATTTTATTTAATTACAGAAACACACATCACTGGTGTCACTTCGATAAGTTTTAAGCAGATTGCAAAAGCAATTTAAGAAGAATGAAGTGAAGGATGAAGCGAAGCATTTCCCTACCCTCGTCCAGGGCGCGTAGCTGTCTTTGAATCCGCTGATGATGAGGATGGTTTTAATCTTCGGATCGAAATCGAACGCATTCGTGCTCCACGAAGTGAAATTCGCATTGGTCACGTAGTCGGGCCCTTGTCCTCTCCCGTGCGAGAAGTACAGAAATGTGGGCTCGGCGTTTCTCTCGCCGCTGGACGGGAGCACGCTTTCCATTGCACTCTGCATGAGAGCAGCGGGAGAATCCATCCAGGAAGTCCTGCCTTTCGAGCACGTCTCGTCATCGTCGAAAATGTCATCTGAAAATATTTTGTCTGCGTAAATGGATATAAATAAAAAGCGTTAAATTGAAAGAGCTTAAATCCACTCCCGAAGAATCGAAAGTAACTTTTATAGCAACAGACTAGAAACAAAAATGGGGCCGTTTTTCATCGATGGAAATCTTTCTTATTTGAAGAATTTTTATCCGGTTTTTTAAAAACCAACTTTAGCTCCATATACCATAGTAAATATATAATTTGATCTTCAATTTTTTCTATTTTTGCTATTTGTTTAATTCCTTCTATTAGTTCACACTCTCCCTGTACATATTTATATATCTGATCAAATTTTCAGCCGTTAATGATATACTTTTTATTCATCCACTCGAATTCAAATAAATTTTTTAAACTTAAAATGGATGACACTCGATGTTAATACAGTTTTTTTTTTTCAAATATTAATTCATTCTTTATTTTCAATTGATTTTTAATACTTTAAATAAAGCTTTATCAGTTTACAATGAAAATCGAAATCGACAGGCAGTAGCTCATTCGGGAAAATGAAAGTATTTCAGTATTTTTCGCGTGAAGGTGAAGAATGCGAGTTCAATTCTGGCGAAAATCAATCATTTCTTTGATACATTATTTATATTTATTGTAATTATTTAATAAAAAGGAACTAAAATAAATGAATTTCTTTGTTGACCTAGTAGAAAAGGACTTAATTTTTTATATTACTTATTTTTTATATAAATTAAAAAAATACAACTAAAAGAGTTAATAAATTTTTGAAAGAACGCGAAGTAATGATTTGTTTACGAATTTTGTAGATAACGGTCTGTTGCTGAATTTGTTGGCTGATTTTTTTCACGCAATACCGAGACTTTTAATTATATTGTTCATAAAACTCTCATATAAACTTTATAAAGAAAGAATAATGAATCCGCATTATTTATTTTGGAAATGAAAACGAGCGCAATAATAAAACTGTGTCATTCATTCTGTTTTGAAAGTTACCGAAAAAAAAATGAATGCCGAATCCAGTAATTATTTTTCGAAAGAGAGAATACCTTTTTTTGTTTGGATATTGTATCGTTATTTGCATTTTCGTTCACAAATATTTACTCATTGCAGCAATTCTCCTGAAAATCGTTTTGGTTTCGAAAGTAGTTTTCTAAGAGCACAATTTTTAACGGAATTTGTCTAATTCAAAAGTTTGCCATTCGATTTTATAATCAATTGTAACTCTGAGAATCTAAAAAAAATGCAAAAATGTAATGCATAGTTCAAATTGCTTTGGTTATTAACTTTTATTAAATAAGGTGTTCCTCTTCATTGAATGGCTAGTACCCATGTCTGTCTAACACGACACTCCTTTTTCGCCTATTTGATCTATATCTATGTAAGGAAAACCGAAACGCATACTTCGATTTTTATATTCTATCCGAATGAGATTTTTAATTACGTTAACGAACCCGGATGAAAAAATTTAGAGACAGGGTTTGACGTACATAAGGGAGACATTTCTTTCAATCGCCCATCTGCAATCTGGATGCTTAGCATTGAAGACGGGGGGGGGGGCGCAAGGTGGCATTTCTAAGCGATTCAGTTTTAAAAGATAAAAATATCAGTAGAATCCAACTGAAAGGCGCTTCGGTTCAGACATTCAAATTTTTTTAAAGGGACTGATTGCGATGTTTAACAAATAAAATTTAAATCGTCATTCAAAAAAAAAAATCAAATTTACTATGCGTCAAAACTCTTCAATGACCGATTAATTTGCAGAGAGCTTCTATCAAAAACTTATCTCTTTTGGAGGAAAATGTCGACAAACTTTTGTTTTATGACTTGAATATTTCTAACAGTTTAAGAGAATAGGGTTAATATCTTTTTCTTGATTTCAAGAATGCCATTAAGAATTTCCATCAAATTTATTTAGTAATTCAAGAATAATAATCATGTTGGCAATTACATATGTTGTTATTACGTCCATTGTTATTTTTAAATTATAGAGTAAGAGACAAAATGGAAAGAATATATGGAGTTATCCCATATCAAGAAAAAAGGAATTTTAACGCGTTAATTTACTAAAATAAAATGAACTAATCTCGATTAGCGGTGTTTTCTATCGTAGTTGAAGATTCAACCCGAAAAAAAAATCATCATATCCACAATAACAAGAAATTAATATTGAAATAAAATTATAAAACTACAACATTTATTAAAAATTAATTGTATAATCTATTATTCTAACTGATTTCAACCATAGTGTTCAGTTCAGATTTCCTAATATACATTTTTTAACTTGAATAAATTTACAAATAGTTTAGTCTTAAATTTATACCGAATCAAATGTACAACCTATATACATATGTGTGCGTGTTAAAAAATTTGACTAAAAACAGATGAGCAAAAAAAATCGCTAAAACAAATTTTTCACATAAAATTTGACAAAAAAAATCCTGAAAACTGATAAAGATGCAACAGAATCAATGAAAGTACTCTTTGAGTATGTATTATCATGTATAATTTAGCCAGCATAATCGCCTTTCTTTCCATTAAAACTGAAAACATCTACCTTTAAAATAATTTAAATTAAAAAAAAGATTAAACGCTCTTTTTAAGAAGACTGAAACAAATCCAATAATGAAAAAAACAGGAACAGAAAAATTATGAAAACAAACAGGTGTTTATTTTAATAATTTTTCATAGAAATGTATTAGATTAATAATATAAATAAATGCAATATAATTCAAATTTTACTTTTAAACACATTCACATAATTTATGAAATAGGATGGAAATAAATCCAGTTATATTTT
Organism: Argiope argentata; assembly: GCA_026289955.1. Taxonomy (NCBI): domain Eukaryota; kingdom Metazoa; phylum Arthropoda; class Arachnida; order Araneae; family Araneidae; genus Argiope; species Argiope argentata. The sequence goes on along the minus strand of JAOUZG010038029.1, from coordinate 1,697,500 downwards.
CTTTCAAATTTTTGACTGTAGTCCATTTTTTTCGGATTAACCATAAGTAACAAGAAAAATAAATCTTTTCATAAATAGATAAATAATTTCAATAACTATAAATTGCGAATTTGATAGCTAAATTCTTACAATCACTTATTACTTTAATTGCTTTCACATAAAAATTGACACAAAAAAGCAGAGAATTACTAATTTTAATAATAAGTATAAATTGTAAATTTAATTAATAAACTTATTTCACATATTGCTTTTATTACTCTCACATAAAAATTGACACAAAAAAGCTTGAAAATTGATAAAGATGTAAAGGATCATAAATAATATCAATAACTGTAAATTGTAAATTTTAATACTAAACTCTGAAAATACCAGTTGTCCTAGCAAATGAATAAGTCCGCTAGATTTCCCGTTTTCACGTAGAAAATAATTTTAAAAAATAGTGTTTGGGAAGAAACATTGACACTTACTTTTGAGTTCCATTTCATTTCTACAATCCCCTGCAGTACAGAATATTAGGATCAAAATACATAGCATTGCATCCATTATGGAAAACTATTTTTAAAAGGGTGTCTCTACCCGTTTGTTAAGAGCAAAGGGGATTAAACAATGCTCAGGCCGGAGACGAAATTCATGACTGCAGGATTCAAAAGTTTTATTGACAGCTGCAGTCTTGAGCGGATTTGGCGTATTATCTGCGAAAAGATCGCCAGAGAGCAGAGGGAGCATCGCTGACCATCCGACTGTACTGGGATGCACTGGAAAATTCGAAAGGAAAGGCATTTTGCGAACAGGATATCTGACCAGTGGGTCGGCGGCAGGACGCTCAATAGACACGTACATCCGTAAATAAAAGCGCTGTTCAGATACTTTTTATTTCATTTTTTCTCATTCAAATGAAACAAATTAAAACAATAT
>JAOUZG010038029.1:1659252-1681357 GCA_026289955.1 Argiope argentata | reverse complement strand
TATATATATAAACTTTCTTTCCCAATTCTGTTTTATCTATTATTTTGCCAATTTCAGCTGGTTAATAAAAAAATACAATTTAATTTGGATCTAAAAACTAATTCTGAATTTTATTTTACTCAGTAATAAATTCGTATTTGGAAGAATCTTATGAGCAATCAAACCATTCTAATGGAAAAAAGCTAAACAACTGCATGTAATCCTTCTCCTTTTGCCTTAAATCTCCTTAAATCTTGTTTCTTAAGTCCTGTAATGCAAATCATCAAACTTCAAATTCAGCCAATCGCAAACAATTTCCAATATTAGATGCAAATAGAATTTTTCAAAATCTGATTTACTTTTCAGAGAAATATCTGGATTTGGTTGATTCAGTTAACAAGTAATTATGTTGAATGTAGTTTAACTCATACTATTCATAGTATTTTAAAAAGAGATCAATCATTTTTTCAATCAGGAAAAAAAGAAAAAGAAAGTATAATGTAGGGAAAATTAACTTCCATTTGTTTGCCACAATAATTCTCATATGCTATCCCAGGGCAATAGAAAATTCATACATCGTTTGAAACATTTAAAATTAAAAATAAAATTAAGTTATAAATTAAACATATTTAGATATGATAATCACCTTACTTTAGATTATTTTTGTTGCTGTTTTTGAAGTACGAATTTTCACAAAAGACATGCTATGGTACTTTTTAAAAACATTAAATTTCTATTAAAAAAGAGGTACTTAAAAAGAGGTACCACCAATCTTCATTGCCGAATTTGAAGGCGTTGCCAATGAATTGATAAACCGGTAATGATGGCAATAACTCACCATTATTTAAAAAATTGTCTAACCTTAACTGTCATCCACCAATTTGTTTATCTCCAAATTTGAATTCATCAACTAAACCACTGGCGTCAACAGTAATACATAAGTACTAAAAAAGAATTTTCTATAGCTGTAGAATAGAATAAGATAATTTTTCAATGAGTATCAAAATGAATCTAGAACAAAACCTTTATACCATACAAGAAACAACTACTTAGAATTCAATATGCAAGATTTATGTCTCATGAATTGTTCTACATGGAGTACAACTGGTGTACTAAATTATTCATTCCATGAAACTGGCTATTCTCTAATGACATTTACAGATGCGAAAAGCAGATTATATAACAATAATAAAGTTTAAAAACAACAACATGAAAATGAGTAAAGGAAAAAAAATTGGAAAGAAAGAATTTGTAGATATAATCAAGAAACACAGTACATCAAGAAACAAATTCAATGAGTATCAATTCCACCTTCATGAATACAGTTGAGAAGATTAAAAAATTTAATTTGATAATTCAAAACTCATAAATTATTGATAAGCAAAAGGTATTTTTTATCCCTCTTTTCTTTTTAATAAAACTAATTCCTAGATGTGGAAAACAAATTAAGTTTTAAAATTATTAAAATAGTAAATATCACACTAATGAAAAGCCCAGAATTTTTTCATAGATAAAAAATGTGGTAAATATAAAATATTTATATTACATATATATACTCACATTAGATCATGGTTTACAATAATCTAATTTTACATTACCTCAGTAAGTTATCCTCAAATTTAAATGGAAATATCTTGTTTTGAGAATAGATCTTTCAAAATTGATATTTAAGATGCCATATATAACAGACTGACACCAGCGACACTTTCACTATCCAAGGAAAAGCTTAAAGATCATTCACTCCTAGACCTCAGATTCATGTACTCTTCATCCAGTCACAAACAGGTAAAAACGAATACACATCAATCACACTCGATAATCTGAAACATAATGGTTGTATTAATATGAAAATGAAAATAATAATAATAATAATAATAATAATAAACATATTTTCTGAAGAGATAGAAATACTATTTCAGAGATGGATGTGTGAGGCAATATGAAAATAAATAATGAATCTCTATCTGCCTGAGGAGGATTTTCAGTTCAAAGAATAGTGGTCTCTTCACTTCTCACTTTACAATCCATGGGGGGGGGGGGGGGGGGAGAGACTTGATTTATATTTTTAAAAAATCATATATTATTGGCTACAATAATGAAAATCTATGGTATTTTGATACGGGAGTAAAATAGATGGGGAAAAAATGTCACTGAAATGTTTTTATTGTCTTATGAAACATCAGTATTCTTTTTCTGGTACTGGAGGGAAGTAGCACTTGGAGTACTCATTCCTTATACAATGGCAAATATGGAATCACCAAAAATAATGAGTGGAAGATTTTACCAGTTCTCACAATTACATGTGATACCCATTTAGTCAAAATAAATAAATGCTAGAAAAGTGAAAATATTACAGGAATTTAAAATGTTATTCCTACTAAGTTTTGTATAAAAAAATAAAAAAAAAATCCATTCCAAGAGAGAGTGAAAACATGTGCCTAGCTCTACTATTTAATTTTTTACTTCATTGATTACTTTTAAATCCTTTTTACATGAATATATACTGATAGCCTTGACAAGAATTCACAATAATGGTCACTTTTAATGGTTTAAAAGGTTATTTTTTTTAAAAACGAAATTTTGCACTCTGCAAACAAATGCTTGAGATGTAGATTATTTTTAAAAAGTAAAAAATTATTAAGATTATTTTTTAAGTATTATTTCATATGATAGCAGATACCTTTTGAAACAAAAATATAAAAAAATTGCTTTAAAAATTCTATAATATACCATAAATATATACACTTAAGTGAATCATCTTTCCAAGAGTACATAGAAAGTATATTTTCCAAAGGAAAATGTACACTTAAAATTAAAAACATAGAATTTTCATATTTTATTTTGAAAATATATAAATTTTATAATATTAGGACCTTTTTTAAACAATGTATGCATATTTGCAGATGTAATTTCCTTTTCTTTTTATTCATTGATTGCATTGATGTATATTCATAAAAATGTTCACAAGCACTGATTGATAAACAATTTATATTCCATTCAAACACAAATTTAGTTTTATACATCTAATCAGTAGAAACTTCAAAAATCTTTAAACTAAATTACTTGAGAATAAGAAAAATGTGTAATTTTATAAAAATTTGTCATTGTGGATTACTTTTTTTAATTTATTTGATACAGAATTGCATTTCCTCTACTATTCTGAGGAAAATAATTCTCATTAGATAGAATCGTTTAAATCATATTTAGATAATTCATATCTTTTTTCAACAGTAATTTAATATTAGCAATATTAAAGTAAAACAATACTAGTCATAATTTTTGTGAAATCACTATTATTACAGCTAAATGAATCAAAGCTACTTAGATATCAATGAAAATAATGATAAAAAAGAGGTAAATGTATTGCTATGGTTTCCAATGAATAGCTATAATTCAGTACAAGATGGAAACATTTTCATGGTAAATCCTTCAATGAATTTAAGCTAATAATAGGAATTGCATACAGTTGTAATTTCTTACATTTCCTGGAATAATATTGAATAAACTTATGTTAATGAATAAAAAATACATTAATATAAATTCACCTTGAAGCAGAGAAGTTTTTAATAAAGAAACAGAAATAAAGCAGGCATTTTGATTAATTTTAAATGAAAATTTGTTTTCACCTAATAAAAGGAGGAAAGTTCATAAATTTGAGCAACATACCATTCGATCACATATTATAACTTCCTAATCAAATTTTAGTTTGTTTTTTTAAGTGAAAATTCTGAATTATTGTTAAGAAGCTTATTTTAAAATATTGGAATCCAATATCTTAAAATAAGCACATATTATTCAATTTAACAAAAACCTTTATATAATAGCTGAAAGAGTAAAGCCCATATCTTAACTATTTTTCTTACCAGTCGCGTTCCATTTTCAAGGGTTCAATAAATTCCTTGTTTTATAATCTTTATAATAGATTACCTATTCAATAACTTTACCATTTTATAAACAAGATGTCAAAATATGGAATTCCCATTAAAGGTTTTATAATTTAACAGATTATTTTTTATAATTTTAGGAATAAAAAAAAGAATTATTTACATCAGTCAAATTGTCATTCAATCATAAAATAAACTTTCATTCAGGAAATCATTTAAATTTAATTCAATTTCATTCATCCTGTCGATAATTTGTAAATGTTATTACATTTAATATGAGAAATTTTAATTAATGCAAAAATATGATGCAGTGTAAATTTTCACACACACACACACAAAAAAAACCCCGAAGAAATCAGAAAATTATAAACATTTCTTTATTAGCAATTCCAGAAGTTAGAAATTAACACAATACATTTTTCATACTAATAAATTTGACCCTAATTTCAAGGTATTTATAATATTTATTCTTTAAAACAATTGTTTACTTTTACTTTTCCACAGACTATTGTTCAGATTAATTTCTTTAACTTATTCTTTGTTATTTGAAGCATGCAATATTTTAAACCCTTGAGATAATAAACTTTTTCAATATTTTTTAGAAAAAAAAAAAGGGGAGGGGGGAATTATTATTTATATACACCGTCTTAGGTTGAGAAAAATAAACCCTATTCCCAATAATTTTATGAACATCAGAAATTTTTTAACATTTCAGTTGATTTGCAAAATTTAGAAACTTCTAATAAGTATTTATATTTTTTAAATACTCTATTTAAAAAATATAAATACTTATTAGAAGTACCTATAAATACTTATTATTATACATATTTTAAATACTCTATAGCATAAAATAAAAGATCAATGCACTTAAAAAGATTGGGATGAATGATTTCTTTTAATTTTAGTCTAACTTTACTTTTCAAGACTTTAGTAGATCATCTTCCAGAGGTCAATTTCTAATTGATCATGTGCAATAATTTCAGCTGGTAAGGAGAGATAAAAGAATTTATAAGTGTAAAAACAGAATCTAACTAACTATTCTCTAGCTAGCAAATATATAATAAAAAACTATTATTTAAAATAAATTAACAAATAACTAAACAATCTATTCTAGATAAAATATAAATGCAACTAAATTTCCAACTAGAACCAAGAAAGTTTATAACAGTTATGACGTGAAATCAATATTTCCATTTCAAAACAAATTAGGTTAAATTTAAATGCACTCATGAATAAAATAATATTTTAAAAATTACATTTGTTTAATATATAAAATAATCATATGCAAAGCCATTGAATTGGCCAAGTAAACATATGTTATTTAGATTTCACAAATTTTTATTAAATGTTTCATAGAAGATTTCTGAAACTGAATAGTTGCCACTAAATTTTTGTTACAAAATTATACAAATAAATGATGTGAATAGAAATATATATATATATTTTAAGTTATTCAGGGCAACTTGTGAAATTCAAAAGCAGTCTATGGAATGCACTTATATTCATGCCAATATAATTAAGAGAAACAAATTGAAGGAGTACTCTATATCTGATCTAAGTGGAATTGTCATTATTCAAAACATGTCTGAATTAGAAACAAATGTTTTAGCCCAATGATTGCCCTGATAATTTTATCCATGCAAGTGCCAAACGTAAAAAGAAATATGAAATTTATTAAAGACTAGCTGCAATCAGCAGGTTTATCAACATTAATTAGCTATTTTTAATTTCAACTAAATCTTTTAAATATAATTTCATATTCATGGTCCCATCAAATTTTTAGCCATTAAAGCCCTGTTATTATGGCTAACATATGTTTTGTTTATCATGCACTTAACCCTATCTAACAATATTAAAAAATTAACATCTAAATCCCTTCTAAATTTCCAGGTAATGTAGTTTCACTTTCTTGTTTGGCTAGAAAACTACACAGATATCAAGCAGTGCCCTTTTCCTTAATCTTCACCAATAGGTGAAAATTATAAGAAAGTTAAATTATTATAAGAGAGTTAAATTATTATAGAGTTTAAAATAATTTAAATTTCAGACCAATAATATCTTAATATAAAATAATAGAAATATCTTTAAAAAATTGCCAAAATGCAGAAAAAATTTGATTATTTATTTGGTAATATTCACAAGAATAATTTTGAAATTGTGCAAAATTTATTTTTTGTGCAATAACATTCACAGAAGTTTATGAGGAAAAAATGCCACACTTTCATTCAATTGTTAATTAAATATTTTAAAAAATTAATTAGAGCTGCACGTTCCACCTTTTAAATGATATTTGGAAAAATTTTGGTACCTAAAAATTGCAAATCATCTAAAGGGAAATATTTTTCCCTCTGGTCCATATCTGGTGTATTTGTACGACTTGCAGTTAGACGAAGAAGACTAGCAGTTCATAGTTCAAGATGTAGAAAATGGAACCAATGTTCTTGAAATTGAAGATTCTGTTCAAGAACTGACAAATCAAACCTCATTACCCACCTGTTCAGATACTTCAGAGACTATTCCTATTTTCAACTGGAGAAATAACTCATACTCTCCTCACACATTCAATGAAAGTGAGTATGATTTTGGCCGCATAAATACATTATCTGACTAGCATGGCATGTTGTTGGCAATGGACATTTTCATGGAGGTGACAAAAATGGATCAGTTAGTGTCTAATATCATAATAAAAGAAAGCGTCAAATATGCACAACAAAATGAAAGAAATTTTGCAGTCAGCTTGGATGAAATGAAGGCATTTTGGACATGAATTTTGTAATGAGTTATGTTTTACCAACTCTTAGGAATTACTGGTCGGCTGATGATAACATGGGTGTGCCTTTCATTATGCCAAGAACTAATGTTATGCCAAGAATTAGATTTGAGTAAATTCAGCCAAATTTAAACTTCTCTGATAATAACAATCACTCACAATCGAGTGACCGAGCGTACAAAATAAGATCTTTTATGCAACATTTCAATTTGTGTTTTCATACAGCAATGAGTAACTCACTAAGTCAATCCATTGATTAACATGTGATCAAATTCAAAGGGCACAACATTATGAAGCAGTACAAAAACATTATGAAGCAAACAAAAATAAACCCATAAAATGGGAGTTCAAGATGTGGTGTAGATGTGAAGAATACCATAACTATTTATTTTACTTTTTTTTTTTTTTTTTTTGTATTACAAAGCAATAAATAAAATACCTATATAATAAACCTAACTCTTCGTTTATTTACTTTTATGCTCCATAGGGAAAAATATCTCCCATGAAATTATAGGAAATCTATACACCCTACAATGTTTTTCTGGTGATATTCTCTTACTTTACACCAACAATAGCTAAAATATTGTGTTACATTGGCATATTTAGTCTTGGACATCTTGTGGTCCTTTAAGGGTTAAAGCCTAATTCTCCAATTCATGTTAACCCATCAACACATGCACAATATCCTTTTAACCATCTTTCCTCATCTGCTTAAAAACTATAAGTATTTATAAAAGTTCCCATTTGTTGCTCCCTAAACCTTCATGTGAGACTTAGAAGATTAGAAAAACAAAGTATCTCACTTTTTATAAGAGGGTTGAGTCTAATTGATTCCTGTGATCCTCCATCCTCAAGTCTTTCTCCTTATAGATAGAATGATGATAGCTCAAATCTTTTGTATATTTATGAATTTTAGAAAGTGATTATGATATAAAACCAAAATAAAATGTAGATTCTGAATACCAGAAAATCTGTTTGAATCTTTTCCTGAAAGTAAAAAAAATATAACAAGTCATAATGTAAAATGCATTTTGAAATTTATGCTAAGAATTCACTTTATTCTGAATGAGAGATCATTTTTGAGTATATATATATAAAGATTTGAATTTTTAAAGTGGTATATTAAAAAAAATTCTAAAAAATTTCAAATCCATAAATATATTTTTCAAACATAAAAATATACATGAAATGTAATGTTATTTTTTCAATATTTTTATACAAAAAAAATTTATTATACTAAAAATAATAAGATCTTTATATGAATGGAAGGGGGGAAAGAAATAAAGAATGGATGCAGAAAAGTTATGGGAAAAAGGACTAAGTTCAATTTTAGATACTTTTATAAAAACTGTATTTTTATCCTAAATAAGAACATGTACCCATAAAAAAACATTTATATATTCTGGCCATAGTTTATTTTTAAACAAAAAGCCAGTAAGATAATGAAAAAGTGCCTGGCAATTTAGGGTCAAGATATCCATGTATACCATGCATGTATACTGCTCAAAAAGTTTGTGCCTCTGCAGAAGGGTTAAAATATCCTGTACGATCAAAGTATTTACATTTTGATTTATACAAATTGTTAATATTATCATTATAGCATTCCCCACCCCAGAAAACATTGGTTACTTTACTGGATTAGATTTCAGTACATTTGAAAAGGACATTTGGCTTATAGCCCAGAAATTGTTAAATAAACTGATCCATTTCACAGAATGATTCTAATGATTAGCAACTTTCTTCAATAATTTTGTTTGCTATAGGTCTAGATTAGCAAGTTAGTCCCATTTCTCAACACCTGCAGAAAAAAAAATAGAAAGCATAAAATTTCCCCTAAACAACAATACTTTACATTTTTAACAAGCTTTCACAGTTTTTTCCCCCCACAAGGAAGTTTGTGATTCCTAAAAAGAAAATTTTTCTAATATATTAAGGTCATACCTACAGAAAATGCTGGTCTACTTAGAGTTAGAAATTGATATCTTTGCAAGACTAACAAAACAAACTTTTCAGTTGTTTATGAATATACAAAGTTGTAATTTTAATGATTGTGAAAATAAAATAAATTTAATCATTATTTATGATATTAAGTTATTATAACAAACTCCATATAAATTCTTAAATTCTAAGTAAAAGTATTTATATTTCAATTTTTTATAAATTTGACAGAGTTATTCACAAATTCAAATTTAAAAAATGTGAATCTGAGAAAAATACTTTTTTATTTCACTTTCATTAGAGAACTTAAAACTGAACTTATCTTCATGCAAAACCAAAAGCCTTTAGAATATTTATAAAACTCAATAGTAATTTTTAATTAAACTTACTTATACATTTGGCCTTGAAATTTTGAAGGGAAAAAAAAACATGTTTTACATATATGCAGCTAGAAATAATTTACTACAAATACTCATATATTCAAAGTAAAACACACCATGTTATAAACAATAAATAGTAATATTTTAGAATTAAAAAAAAGAACTTGATATCTTCCCAAATGTATATACAGGGTCATTATAATTCAACTTCCTTTATATACAGCATCCTACAACACTAACAAATAAATGATTGCAACGAAATTTGGTATATAAACTATACATGAGATGTGCTCACTGAATTTCAAGAGTTCCAAAATGTTCACTAGAGGGTACTTTTTCTTTAAAAAAAACATCAAATGTAAATGACCAAAACAATACAGAAGCCTCCATTGACTAGTTTCTGATTATGTGCAATTGAACCACATTAAGTAAAGATAAAGAAAAAATAACAGTATGCTGTTGAGAGGGCGGGGGGAAGATTTCAATTTGCAGAAACAAGAACAGATAAGAACGAAACTGCACAACAGGAGCAGTTGTTAACCATGTTGAGGATGATGTGGGGAATATTGCTCTATGTCAGCACCTTCATTCCCCAACAAAATTTCAGCCATAGGCAGTGTGTTCAACAGCAGATCCTAATTGATCAATTGTAATACTTCACACATGAAGAGTTATGGAGTTCTTTAAGTCTTTCAATGTTGCAACAAGATATTGTCTTTGTTACAGCCAGAAACATCGACATAAAATCTGTTACCCTAACCGGTTTTGCATAAAGCTTCCTCTTCTTCACTAACATGCAAATCATGACAACTTTTCCTTGATTTACATTTTATTACTCATAATTTTTGTTCTGGGTTATTAATATTGTTTCTGTGTTCAGTTTAGGTCATTTATTGAGTTAAATTTAATGTTTTCCCAAAAAATCCGCCCTTTAGTGGACATTTTGGAACTAATCCCCTCTTCAAACTCAGTGGGTGCATTTTGCGCATTGTCTATGTACCGAATTTCGCTGCAATCTATTCATCCGTTTGAATTATAGGATGCTATTTATAAGGGAAGTTTAACTATAACCTCCTTGTATAAACAGTTAAAAAAATAATATAAGAATTAAGCACATAAAAAACATCTTAAAGTTTCTCGTCATAATCGATTTTCTCCAAAATGGAGAAGCCCAAATCAATTTCTTCATTGATTCCAATTAAATTGGGTCTCATGACAGAACCTCTCCAGAAAATAACTTCAAAGATATTATGCACAAAATTCAAGGGCGAGAAATTTGAAGATAATAATCTGAAAGTGTCTAGATACCTTTGATCATAGATTATTAATTTGCATATATTTAAAATGCTATATGACAAATAAATCATTCGTATACTATTAAAGGATAAAAGTCAAATAAAAAAAAACTATAAAAGCATTTCAGAACGCTACAGCTAGTCTTTTTTTATGACTGTTCTTAATGTTTCATTTATTACTGAAGTTGCAAAATATTAAAAATGATTTAGATAGGAAATATTATATTATATTAATATTATTAATATTTAATTAATAATATTTGGAAATATTTAATTTAATAATATTTGGAAAAAGATGAAAAATTATTCATTTAAAGAAAAGAAAATGAACAAGCCAAGAAATAACAAAAAATAAGATGAAGAGTTAAAATAGGATTAATTATTGTCAGATGGATAATGGCTGTAACTTATGGAAATTAATTAACCATTTCTTCCAAAATTATAATTTCATAAAAATAGACTTTGCATTATATTAATTTTATAAAATATAGCATCAATTACATATTATGCACAATGTTTTATTGATAATAAATTTTTAAATATAATTTGCAACAGTTTTTAAGATTATAATGAAATCTATACTCATCCATCACAACATTCAATCATACACCTTAATCAATCTTAAAATTAAGATTTTAAAAAAGTAATTTCCTTTGGTTATTAATTATAAAGTAGGATTTTAAGTTCCACTGTCATTTCAAAGAAGAAAAAGTTTTGAATATGCACACATTACAATTTATTTTTACAATTTCAATTAAATGTTTGTTTTCAGTCTATATCAAATAACAAACCAAAATGTTTCCTTTATAAAGTACTAGCCGCCTTTGGCGACCAGTCGGTTCGCCAGTATTAATATCATCTAAAAGGTTTAATTATTTTTTTTATAATTTGGTCTCATAATAAGTTTTTCAGCAAAATATTTTTAAGCTTCAAATTTCGATAATCATGTAATTCACTTATAATATTATGTAAGCCTTAAGTAGTCCTATTTTTGAACTCCACATCTCTCTTTGATTTTCTATCAGTGCACGTAAAATTCAGTTTTAAATTAAAGTGGAAATGATAGAAGTACAAAAAAGTTTAATTATTGACTTCATTTAGACCATTTTTACGCATATATTTCTAATTATTTAAGTTTTATAAATTAGCCATGAATTGAAAAGATATACATTAAAACATATTTTTTTAAAGCTTATTAATTGACTTAATAATGTATGCAAGGCCAGAGTCAGAAGAAATCAACTTGAAGGCATATCAAAGATAATACTAACACTCTTTTCTTGTATTTTGATTCATATCCAATGTTTGACAGCTAGAGAGGCAGTGTTTAAAATCTTTAAACAGATGCGTGAATTTTCTACGCCAGTTGGGATAACGAAAATTGGTAAAGAAATTTTTAATTTCCTTTATTCTGTTTTATTTTATTTCAAAAGTACTTCAAAATGAACAGGAAAAATTGACTAATTAGCAATGTTTAATTTTAAATGCACCAAACACTAAGAACATAAAAAGAATCGTTTAACACATAAATCTTTTCACGAATAAAATAAACACATTAGGGTTTATTTAATGCCACATTTACATAGAATTTTTATCTTTAAGAACAAAATCTTTATCATTAATCAAATTATCTTTAAGAACAAAAAACCAAAGACAACTTTATATTAGGACACAATCAATAAAAACATTAAAAAATGAAATATCATCAAATAAAAAGGAACAATATGATTTTTTTTTAATAGGGACCTGCTATTTTTGCACATTCTTTTTCTTTCCTTTCTCTCTGTTTAATAGATCTTAAACATTTCTTTTTTCTTGGAGGAGACATAGGTTTTATATTTAAAAAAATAGGTTTTATATTTAAAAAAATATTTTTCCTTTCTTTAAAATCAGTATCAAATTCACCAAATAATTAAAGTTTTAAAGTTCAGTTGTTTGCTAATTCAATCACGTTATTTGCTAATCTGATACTCACGTGACGGTTTCAAACCAGTTAAAACTGTTTAAGGATTTAAATTAATTAATATTTTTATTTAGTATTTTTTATTTATTTTAAATGTTTCATTGAATTAGTAATTTTTTTATTTCAAACGATTATTAAAAAAAACTTTGTCTCGCATTTATTGTTTTAAAAAAATATCATAAATATTCTATTTATTTCAAATAATCAGATACTCAAAATTACATTTTTCTAAGTTTTATTTCCGGTAGTAATTCAATTTTTTTTAAATCAAAACTTTTTGTAGGGATTTTTGGCAACACTTTATTAAAAGTTGGATTTTTTTAGATCCTCGTGAAGATAAAAAAATTAATTTTATACGAAATAAATAGTTGAAAAATACGATTAAATTAAATGTTTAAAAATTAATTAAAAATAGAGTTTTAATTTATAGGTCAAAACATCAGTATCATTGAAAAGCTAATTTTTTGAGCTTTGACGTGATGCAAAAATCAATTTTGTGCTGTAATATTTTCGGAAGTTATAGCGAAAAAACGTCAAAAATTGGCTTATTTTTTAATTAATTAAAATTTTAATTAAAAATTCAAAAAAAGGGCTCCGAGGTGCACATTCCCGGCACCCAAAGTATACATGTACCAAATTTGGTAGCTGTAGGTCGAACGGGCTGGCCTGTACAGCGCCAACACACACACACACACACATTGTGCTTTATTATAAGTAAAGATATGCATTTTGCATTAATATTTAAATTCTAAATAGTCAATCTGAGAAAACCTATATAAATAAAGGCAGTTAGTATACTATATTCCTCTTCAAGTGAAGCACCCAGAAGAGAAATTATTTCAAATGAACATTCAAAAATGCATATTTATTAAAACTGTTTATCACTTTCAGCGAGTCAAAAAATATTTGTTAAATAATAAGTTTTAAACATAAAGAAAGGGGGAGGAAAATACATTAATAGAAAGTCAGTAAAGGCCTTGAAACTGAAAGTATAAAAGTAGCAACTTGCTAACTATTCTATTATAAGATAAAAATCTGTTCAATAATTTAATAAAAAATAAAGATATAATTCTAGAATTTTAAAAGAGCGTTTAAAATGATTTAAACTACCACATGAAGTACTAAAAAGATATTAACATTTGGATAATTGTTTTGGGATTCAATATTGTTTTGAGAGAAAATATGAACACAAAATGCTATCTTTTGATCCCTTGTCTTAGAAATGAAGGGATCAAAAATTATTCCCTAAAAGAGTATTTTAATAATGTGTATTTTTTAGGAAAACAAAATAATTAGCCTTTTATATCCAACATGAATTATTAAACAAGCAATTATCTCTAAATGAAAGTTTTTTTATATAACTTTTTATGAACATATAATAAATTCCATAAAGTTCCACCAATATCTACATAAAGTTCAAAGGCTCTTCTGTAAATTAAATATTTCATGCTTGTTAAAATAATGATCGAAAATATTTTCATCCTCCTGAGATATCAAGTTAACCAATTGTCACTTCATTGGAAATCATAAGCAGTATTTTGGAGTTGGAAAGAAGCCATCCCCTTTAGGAAGGGGATGGAAGGAAAGCAAGCTTGGTGAAATAGAACATAAAAAATTCATAATTAATTTTTGTTTATTAAAGCTCATAAATAAGTTTCACCAGTTTAAACACTTATTATCCTACACATGTTAAGAACTAAATTATAACCCCCCCACAATAAACTATAGGTTGAAAGCATTACTTATTTCATTCTAATTGTTGATATAATTAGAATAATAAATTACTGCTCTACCCCTAAATTTTGATTTGATTTAAAACAAATGCATTTTATATAGTTTATAGCACAACTAACAAAAATATAAGTATTGGTACAATTCCATTATTTTAGCAGTTTAACCTCGGTATTAATGCACATAATTTTTTAAAAATAAAAATAGAGAAATGCAATGTTTGTTTGTTTTTTAATTTTTTATATGTATAAATCATGGTGATTTAATGTTAAAGATTAATTTTTACTCCCAAATTACAATTGATTTTGATACACTCCCAACATGATTTTGATACACTTAATTATCCAAATTTAATAAAAGTAAGGAATTTCTTACTTCATTTCAAAGTCTTTAACCCTCTTACTGGGAATCCCACAATTTCCACAAACAATATAAAAAATAGCAAAATTTGCACATTTGGCTATTTCCTCAAGATGCATTTCTTCTGTCTATTTACCTGCAAATTCCCCAATTATTGGTTTCTCTCATTTCCCATTCATGGTTTCTTTTTGGCTTTCATTCATATCTAAGTTAACAAACAGCATTAGTTATCTATGGTTCCATGAAATATACAAAAATGTTTTGAAGCATTTTTGGGGCTCTTTTCAAAGCTCAAAGATATCTGGCAAAAACTTTGGGTAATTTTTGAACCTATTGTGATAAAAGAATTATGCAGCAGCAGGGTTAACACTATTAATATTCTGTATAATCTGATATATTTATATCAGATTATACAGAATTTTTTTTCAGAGAAGAAGAATCTTTTTCATGAAATAAAAAACTAAATCTTTCTTAAACCAGATGATTTTTGAAAGGTAAAATTAAACCTGTTTGCTGAAATTATTTTGATAGAAAATCTCCAAGAAGTAGTGCTTTATTTGCATAAGAAAAGTTTGGATACTTACTCTTGGTAAAGATTTTATAAAAAATATATTCATTTAATTACAATTATGCATTTTAAAATCTACAACATACTATCAAGAAAAATAAAATAGCATTTAGTCCATTTCATGGAAAAGCTAAAAGAATCATTTCAAATAAGAGGGGGGAAAATGAAAAAATTTATTTCCTTATAAGCCAATTATTAAAAATATATAATATTATTCAAAGGAAAATTAAGGTGTAAGATTTAAATATGTACTTTTTTATTATATATAAAATGAAAATTATACTCTTAACAAACTTAACAGGTTATTTAAAAAACAAAATCTTTATAAATAAAATAAGTTATGCCAATATACAGTTAATTTTAAAATTTGTGATATGCCTTTAACAAGGAAGTTGTCAGCATTCAATATTATGGCTATTACTAGCTGACTATTATGAATTCTATTTTAAAGAAGAATCAAAAATTATAAATGTCAGATTATATGTCAATAACATCTTAGAGGGAAATTTTCAATTACTGAGGAAACAAAAAGAATATGGATTTCCGCTGTTCATCCCAAATCAACAAACAGCGTGATCTACCAAGGAAAACTTCCAATTAATAATAAGAAAAAAAGGATATTAAAAAGTTTTATTAGAATATTCCCAAGCAATTTCCAATATTTCTGCTAACCTTTTCAGGATGAGGGACCAAAATATGAAAAAGGATCATGTGGAGGGCCAAAGCAGTACGTGAATGTTAAAACAGGTTATAAACGTGAAAACACTGTTTTTTGTGGCAATACGCAGGAATTAGAGTTATTATTTACTTATTTTACTCATGGACACATTATACAATGAATAAATTAATAAAACACAAATATTACAGACATGATTAAAATACTTCAGCTTATATATATATATATATATATATTGCTAAAAAGATAGCAAGCTTGAAATATAATAAAAGAGGATAACTTTGGTAATTATACAGAGAACACAATTTAAATTTTGAGGGGAAATAATTAATAATCAATATTAGTAAAAGTTAATGAGATAGCTGGGATTGAATAATCGAAATTATTGATTTTATGCTCAGCTTAAGATTGGTTGTGGCAATGCGTATATTAGAAAAAGGTTCTCGTCTGCTATTATATTTCTTATTTTTGATTTGTTTAAATTTATTAGTGAGAAAGTTTTCTCACAAATTTAAGTGTAGCAAAGAAAGTTGCACATGAAGTTGCATTTTGCTTTAAGCACAAAAATTCTAATATCAGTTTATAAAATTCTAATATCGGTTTTTCTTTGAATTGATTTTTGAAAAAAATTGAAATTCTGTAAAGCAATGAAGGTTAACTGCATACTCTCATTCTCATAGATTTACATCAACAGAAAATGGAGAAGAAAATACATCAATTTTTGTTTGGCACTTTTTAAAATCTAAAAACCGATCATCAAATGCATTACGCAAGATTTGAATTTGATCCTCATACTATATTTTCATATTTGGAAATTTTTCACGTCTGTGAACTTCTCATACACAAAAGCTGGTACTCACAGGTAGCCATGAAGGGGACAAACTGAAAAACCTCATAATAAAAAGTAAATAATTAAAGAACCAGAACACAGACCTAATCTATCTGCAAAATAATGAAATTAGTATGGGAATTTAAATTGGTATTGCATTCTATTAGAAGATAAAAAATAACAACCCTGAGTAACTAAATCATTTATGTATATTTGCTTAAATTTATTGTAAGAGTTACAAAATTCAGGGATAGAAAAAAGGTATGAGAATGACTCAACTTGAGAATGAGTATGCTTTTATTTAAGTTAAAAAAAGAAATTTTATTTTGGCATAGAAATAAATTTTTCTTTGAATTATAAGTTAAGTAAAATGGAATAACGGAAATTAATTGACAATTTCTTTTACTATGTTAAAATTTTTTGTTTTGAAATTCAAATTTCATTATGTTTTTAATGTAAAAGAATACTTTACTCTTATCTGAAGCATTTTTTTAAAGTCAAAATTAATAATGATGAAAATGGTTTGAAATTTCAACATCAAAATATGAGTTTATAAAATAATTATAGGTTTTCTCCCATTTGTCACAAAATAGTTTTCTTTCAAAGGTTTTCTTTAAATGCAAAATGTAAGCTAAAATTTAGCTGCAAAATTCTAGTTTTAATCAAGAGGACCATCAGGAAAGAAATGGCAGGAGGAGTAAAATTTCTAAAGCAAGGATCGCAATGATTCCATACCCATTTTATAAAAGGATGGATCGGAGAATAAATTGAACTATAGTTTCACATCTATTTATTCAGAATGCAAAACTACCCCTTGAATTTTACCATATGAATCAAAATTAAAGTAGTTAAAAGTCAAATTTTCACAATGGCATACAATGTGACCTAACAATCAAATAAGATATCCATCTGCTGATTAGTCATCACAATCATAATTTGTCAGGATAGGGAATTACCATTTCAAATTGCAATGCATAAAAATGGCATACAGAAACTATCTTAACAATCCTATCAATCAAAACCTAACCAGTTCATGAATGTTATTAATTTGAAGTAAAAAACCTTTATTCGATTAATTACAAGAGTAGTACTATTGCTATCTATGTGATACATATGTATTTATATGCAATTAGTTTACTTTATTAAGAAGACACTGCAGATACCCTGTTATGGTCACAGGATAAACTCATTTCAAAATATGATGATTCTTTAACATAGATCAATCTCAAAAAACATTTTAAAGATCTGTTTGTTTCTAATGCATGCATATGTACTCATAATATGACCATTGCACAGATCAAGACACACAAGTAATTTATCAAATTCAAGTGATTATCTAAAGTTAAATATTCCTTTTCAAGAATTCTTTACATTTTTTTTTTTTGGACAGATAGTATTTAATTGCTTTAAAAGAGAAGGAGCTATAGTTTTTAACATAAAATATAATCAATATCAATGGATTAAATAAATGAAATGAAATTTGAAAATGCAAATTGTCACATCTTGAGCAGAAGCAGTTTAAAAAAATTGTATAATTATAATATTGATTTTTGACAATTATTTAACACCAATGAAACTAATTTCTACTTGAAAAGAAACATTTACCAAATCTAAAAACAATAATTTTTGGCATTTTTATTGGGGTGGATGAGATGGAGGATATTATATATTAGCTAAAGTAAGTCATTTTACAAAGAATTTAGAAATGTGTAATGCATTGATATATGTTTCTGCTTTGCTTTAATGGTATGAATGAAATTGTATGAATTTCAAGTTAACCATTTACTCTTAAATTTATCTGATTCATTACAGGTAGTATTGAATGTTTCTTTATTTGTAATGTTTTATAACAGAAATTATTCAAAGATTAATTTCTTAGAACAATTGTGGATCTGCATGACTTATGGACATAATAACTCTTCAATTTTTCAAAATGCTGATTCTGCTATCATATCTTAAAATATACCTTCAACAGTTGACTAGATTAGAAAACTAGAAACTACAAGTTATTATGTCAAATTTGAGCAAATTCAAAAATTTAAACTATCTGGCTATATATTTAAAAATTAACATATTCATAAAAATAAATTCTATAGTTTATATTTCTGAAACAAACATATGAATAATATCGTTCATTAATTTCAAAAATGTAAATTGTCCCTTTGTATATTGGATGTTGGACTGAAGTAATATTTGATTAAAGAAAAGTAGAAAACTATACCAGAAAAATCTTAAACCAATCTGTAATAAATAATATACTAATTTTATTTGCTTCTAGAAACAATCTTAAATACAGACACTGCAAAATTATAAATTGAAACAATATACTTATAATTCTATCAAAATTTTCAATGAAAAAAAAAGCACTTCTCTATTATAATTTTAAGCTATATAAATTGATGCAATACAGTTTTAATTCCCAGGAACCAACAGCACCAATTCGCTCTTTTCTAATCTAAGTATAGTTATACTACAAGGTAAGAATCTTGAATTTAAAAAAATTCAGGACAGCCATATTTCAGCAAATCAATTTAAAAACATACAAGATCAAATTATAGTCTATATAGAGAAAATAAAAAATATATTTAACCTAGTCTTACCAATACCTGAAGATTCTCCAAACTAATATTTACAATTTATGAATAAGCTTCAGAGGGATGTTTAAATAACGCCTCCTTTAGGGTTCACAAAATTCATTAGTTCAAAGAAAATTCTCATTATGTTCCTAAATAAAATAAAGTAGTTGAATTCCAATTGATTTAAGCATCAAATGATTATGCCTGAAAAATTATTTAATGAATTCATAGTTTCTCCCAATCAGATCTTATCAGCAAAATAATCATTCTTGTTCAACCATACATGCAGGGAACAAATACATGAAATGCTCAACCAGGCATTTAGGGAACAAGTCTAAGAAATATTTTCATCACTTTGGAAGATAGAAGACAAATATTTTTGCTTTTAAAAATTTAATAATTATTAAACACTACATTAAATTGGAAATGCTCAAATCAACAAGAGCAATTTATAAAATGAATAGTAAAACAGTCTCAATAATAAACCATAGATTTTTTTTTTTCACATCATGGGTAACCATATCTAGTAACACTTGCAAAAGAACAATTTTAACTTCTAAAGTTGCAAATCAGTTTTCATCCTCATTAATCATGTAAGGATGTATGAAGTAAAATATATTACTATAATGAATACACTTTATTCTTCTTTTTAATACATTTATATTACTTTTTAGAGGAAATTTAGAAATTAATAAGGCATTTTATACTAATGGCAAAAAAGAGATTAATTACGATTAAAAAAGCCAAATATTAGTCAATTTATGACAAGCAACTGCCTCTCAGCAATAAATTACCAAATAACTTACCAAGATTGCCTGCTTAATAAATTCTTTTAAAACTGGACTTTGATTATGCTGTAAATGATATAAAGTTAATATAAAAACATCACTCATAAAACTAGCCAGGACATGGCTCATCTCCCACCCACAAACATGCTACATTATATGACTCGTTTTCTAGCTAGGTATTAGAAACAGGACGATTCACCAAATCCAGAAAAGTATATTCTAAATTTCAACTTCTCCAAAGCAAGTTTTGCTATAACTGATTATTAAGAAGAAATTATACTGTTATAAAAACCCTATAACAAAAATATTTAGCATCTTGCATTAAATAATAAAATATTCAGAGCAACATAATTTGAAGGAGTAAGAAAAAAGTAACCATATTCCAAAACGATTACAATTTATAGAATTAAAAAAAAAAGAATTTAAAGGCATAGCTTTATACAAATACTAAAAAAGCATTGCATTATATACTAATCGGTATTTCAATGGAACAATATTTTAACTCACACACTAAGTTATTTCTTTTTTAAATATAACGAAAGAAAATTTCGCATTGCAAATTTGTTTACTAATAAATTATTTGTAAGATAATGTTAGCCATTTTCAGAGGAAGTAGCAGGATAAATAATTCTTATAAATTTAAAATGTGCATAATAATTCATTTCCCCCTGATAAATTTCATGTAGAAATAAAAATATTTTACTCGACACAAATATAATAAACATAGTAATTTTCGAAGGAGAAAACAAAAATATAACAAATTATAGTGTTACGCAATATCCATATTAGACTAAATTATCTCAGTGGATAACTCTTATATTGACTGAGAAAAATAATAGTTAAAAATCACTCAATATTGCAATAAAAACTTTATAAAAGAATTTTGAAAAATTATAACATGAAGATCTTTATTATTATATGTAAAATTTT
The DNA here is from genome assembly GCA_026289955.1 of Argiope argentata. Lineage (NCBI taxonomy): Eukaryota > Metazoa > Arthropoda > Arachnida > Araneae > Araneidae > Argiope > Argiope argentata. Next base: position 1,660,690 of record JAOUZG010038029.1, on the reverse strand, counting down.
AATCCTATTAGCTAATTATGAATTATATTCTAATTAGATAAAAAAACATTTTCAAAAAATAAAATTATACAGACCGCATGCGTAAACCAGTGAAAGTCATGGTTGTATGTTTTATTTCGATATTTTCTACCAGTGTATATATATCGCCACATTCGCATAGTAGTTGAAGAATATTATTCGGTTAGATTTTGTAAAAATCTAGTAAAATAAATTTAAAATTTCTTATTCTCATCACATCAGTCGGAAATAATTATTTGAATATAAGAATTTATTTATTTTATAATAATTTTTCTTATTCCTGCAAGTTTTTTAAAAATAATTATAAATGTGCGATTCTACGAACCCTCAATGAAAAGATTTTCAGATCCAAAACTACAAAATTATAACCAATTTTTTAAAGTAATTTTACAATTATTTTTTGTGTGTATAATTTTACATGGTTAGTATGATTTTTAGTTTTGTTTTTCTTCAATCATTCATAACAAATTTTTTTACTGTGCAAATTTCTTTCCAATTCAACAAAATATAATGTATGGCAGTTATCTGATTGACAACGACTTTATAAAAAATTCAGCTATGATACTAGATTTTCATTTTTCTCATGTTCAAAAACAGACACATTATTGCAGTATTTTGATGTTTATTATTATTCAACTTGAAAATATTGGATTAGAAAATGGAAAATTTGTTAAGGAAGAAAATCCAGCTGGCAGCTGTGGCAAACTAGATGATCTCTTCATCTGCGATAGCAGTTATTTGTATGCATCACAGACGTGATAGATCTTCTTGAATAGATATGCCAAAAAAGGACTCACATGCATCTTAATGTAATATTGGTTTTCATATTGTATTGAGATTTCTAAATAACTCCTTTAAAAAATTTTAAATATTAGAATAGTTTTTAATATTTTTATGTGTATGTATCAGTTTTGATCTATTTCAATATGAAATTGAAATGCTATTTTTTCATTCTTTAAAACTAACTCAAAAAAGGTCATGTATGTAAATATTCTGAGCTAGGCTTGCAATTTTTAAGTATTTCAATTTTTAAATTTTGTCTATTTAATTTGTATTAGATGGATTTTAAATGTCTTTATTTCAATATATAAGTTGATATTTTCTAAAAATAGATTAAATACCTTAATTCTTAGATGATTATAAATGCATTTTAACCTTGAGTACTAAGAAAGCAAATTTGAATGTAATATGATTATTCATATTTATTAGTTAATGAATATTATTCTAGTTAATTATTAATAACAACATTAATATGATTTTGTAATATTTTTAATCAATATTTCACTTTTTTATTTAAGTTAGTGAAAATTTAAATAAATTGTAATAATGCCTACAATATGAACATTTAATACTATTTTTTAAATGTATTATATTGTTACAAGCGGGCGAGCGGCACGAAAACTCGCCAAAGATGGCGACG
>JAOUZG010038029.1:1601519-1629252 GCA_026289955.1 Argiope argentata | reverse complement strand
ATTTAAAACTTGTCGAGGTGTTAACACCTTTCCTCGACAGCTTCGAAAATTTTTATTACACAAAGCAATTCTCAAATTATTTTAAAATTTTATTCAATTATATAAATAATATTAATCCTTTCAATAATATCAATTTCATTGCATTGCATTTTTCACAATAATTTTAATAACTTTTTACAAATATTTCTATAAACATATTTCATTTCAATACTTTTCACTGTTTTAATACTTACATTCATACGTTGTTACATTATTTCACACAGTTTTGTTTAAACATTGTCGTTGCTGTAAGTAAGAGAATGTTTTTTTTTTTAAAAAAACAAATATGGCGAAATAATGCCTAAAGTATTTTCATGGTACAACGTTTTGGACAAAAGGTTTGAATCTTCTGTGAATTTTTCATCATGTTTTTTGGGGGGGATCTTTCATTATATATAATAAAAATAAAGAAAACAGAAAACACTTCCACAAAGCAAAATAAAAAAAAATGTTTATTACTCTAATACATATGGGATTAATAAGACAGAAAGATTATATTTTTAAATTTGATCTTTTATTCAACATACTTAGACTCTGGCATAAACAATAAATATGTCTCCAATTAAATTCCTAATTAAATATCTTCTCCTATTGATCACTTCTTTTTACTTACAATAAGGCTCTCTGTCAGTTGTATTGAGATAAAAGTTGAGTGACCTATCAAAATTAATGCGATCAGCATATTGTATGGAATGAATTCCCAGGGGAACACAGAGTTTTCCTGCATTAGAGCCACAGTTTCCACATTTTCCTTCCAGGTAATCTTCCCAGTTGTCGCAATAGGTGCTATTAAGTGCACAGTGATGGTTCATAATACTTGATATGAAAAGTTCAATTGCACGGCCGTGATTACACATCAAATCGTGCAAACCATCCGCATCTAGGAAAAAAGAATCGTTACCTCGTAAGGAAAAAACATATGAGATATGTGCAACGTGAAAAAAGAGTTAATTCGTGATATACAATTATTATTCGGTATATTAATAAAATCATATTTTCCAGTATTTTTTATATTATGAATTATATGCATCAGTTTTTTTAAAAAAACGAACCAGTACACTAGGGTATATCAATAGGTAAAGCACATGGAATCGGACAAAACAATAAATGACGCAATGAATGACAATATGAAACGAAAATAAAAATAGTTTTTTTTCCATCCATGTCTTTTATGTTAAAGCATTTGCTTTGTTGGTGGATCAATTAAAAAAAAATTCGTCTCATAGATAGTTGTCGGTTGTTATTTTATGACCCGTTTGAGGTCGTCATCAGAGTCAAGTGTCTATCCAGGAATCTCTTCTTGGACGCAAATGGATGGTTATGCCTGGAGTGCTTTTCTGTAGTCCGGGTTGACCATTTTCAAAATTTCAATGAAAATTAATAAATGATGGATTTTGCAAATACATCATGACTCGGTATTTTAATAAATTTTGTGGTATGCATATTTTTTCCTATAAAAGACTAAGAAAGTCTCTCTTAAACACCGATCTTAGGCACGCAAAAAATGGTCTTTATTAAAAAGATTTTCTTTTAATTTATCAGCAAATTTTACAGATAAAAATATGAAAATTTATAAATTGATGAATATAAGGATAATAGTTGAATATAAGGAAAACATCTTATCAATTGACACTTTTTATTTATGAGACAGGAAAAAAATTGACTTTTGTAACTTTAACTCTCAACTTAGACAAAAGCCAAATTAATCTCCTTCAATAGGATTTTTTATTCTACAAAACTTTGCAACTGATAGTGCACGCCTAGGTACAATAGTTAATGGAATTGGCACTTGTTCCACCTCCTTTGGGAAGCTCTACATACCATTTACGTATCAAGTGGCAAAGTGTGCCCACTGAAACATCTAAGATCTTGCAAATAAGTAGGTTTGTGAAAGTATTTTTTTATTTGACTCACATTCTGTGGTATAATGTTACATCCGTACTACTTCAGTAACTTTAATACTCATTGTTCTTATAGGTTTTCATAAAGCTTTTGAAATACAATATTTTTATTTAAATTTTCGATCATAGCATTAGTTAGCAGAATATAAAATCCACGTACTGTAAATATTACGAATATAAAAAGAGACCGAAAATATGTTGCTAGAAAATGCAAAGAAGGTTTTTGTTGTTGTATTTAAAAAAGTATAAATTTGAAGTTATTTGATAAAATATATCACAATACAATAAAAATTTACAAACTTATCAAATGAAATAAGATTTTATTTAATGAAGAACTCTAAAGAAAAAACTCAGTAAAGAATCGCACAGAATATGCTAACTGATTCCGTTAAATTTTAGAAGTGATACTAAAATATTTATATAGGTGCGGCAATTTTAAAAGATTCTGTTTAAAGGAAAATCATTATATACCGTTATTAAATTTTTTATTTTTATTCTATAAAATAAAAGCAAAAATGGAAATATGTAAAAGAAGCAATTTAATTTTGATACCAATATTAGCAAAATTACGCGAATAATATTGTGATTAAACATTGAAATAGGATTAACATCTTCACACACTCAAAAAAAAGATATAATCTTTGTTTAAATTACTTGCGAGAAATTGATGATAAATCAATAAAAAATTATATAGGAATATAGTGAAGTCAGCTGAATACTAGTTTTATATTTAAATTTTAAGATTGCGAAAATAATTTTTTTATGTATTGATATTGTAATGACTTGATCCTGGTCGATCAAATAAAATGGTAGCATGTTATACCCAAAGGGTTTATTTACAGCTTTATACCATAAAACAAAAAACAACAACACGGCCTCTAGTTTAGATACTGAAAAATATTTACAACGTATTGTCCGTTCGGCAACTATGCCGGGGATTCACAAGCCGTCCGCGTATTCGGCTACTGCCTGTAGCTCCAGAGATCTACGGATTACTTCCTGTAGATCTTTCCAACAAATTCGAGATCACGTGGTATCTCTTCAACTTCAGCACTGCTCACAGCTCGTCTCTTTGTCGTATCCGCTCTCGTCCAGTCTCTCGCCAGATCAGCTGGTCCCGTCTCTATGATCAGCTTGTCTCGTCCACTGGATCAGCTTATCTCCTTACTCGATCGTCCATTTTAACAGTAACGAAGCTCCACCTCTCAGGTTCATATTGGCGCGCTGGAGACGCCGATTGTCCAATCATTCTTCAGAAATACTCCCACTGGCACGCCATCATGTCCTGGGAAGATTCCTGAACCATCCACTCCTTAACAGAACCTTCACAATACCCACCGTTCGCATGTGCATTCTTCCTTCAATGGGTTCAAGAAAGCACTAATTTCTTCAACGGGTCGTAAAGAGCATATGCTGTTCATTATTGGAACTTTATCCCAGCTGGGGTGATCCATAGAAGAAATAGTCCCATCTGGTATTTCGACACGGTTTGCTGCTTTAATAGGCCGAAAACATGTGTGTTTCATTATCTGTTTTTCTCAAATCCGAAGGACGACGCTAAAAAGGGAGAAACACAATGTGCAACAAAGGATGAAAAGCCTCACCGCTGGCTAGGAGTATCATTGTTCGATCATGTGTATCTTCCAACAGGAGATAAAGTGACGACTTCCTTACAATATGTTCCAACTTATGATAAAAAAAGAAAAATCTTATTTTCTTCCCTTTTGAGATCAAGAACCCTTTTCAATGGCACAGAAACATTTTTCGAGTGATAAAGAAAATGAGTGCTAAATTTTTTCCGCATTCATTAGAGGATATAAAATTATATGAATTTCAAACAAACAACTGTACGGACAATTTGTATCTAAATGTTATTAATGATAAATTTAAATTTATTTGGCCAGAAGAATAATTTAATCTTGATATAATATTTGTATAACAGAATAGTTTTTGCTGAAAATAAAGTTTTTATGTTATTTTTAAAGAGTGATTGCAAATATTTATTTTGCAATCATATACTTCTATTTATATGGAGTGAATGCGTGTTAGCCGATGTCCGAGACAATATTTATAGATATAATCTTTAAGGAAAAAAAGATGAGTAATGTAAAAATTGAAAGAACTGTCATTCGTAGTAGTATATTTTAAAAACCAGGTTAATAGCTGGAGGTTTATTAGCAGCTGATAATCAAGATGAAAATGGAACGAAAGTCCTATTTTCAATGACTGATAATGAAAATGAACCACACAAGTCACTGGTTGACAACATTTTAAATTTACTTTTGTATACAGCCTTTGTAATGGATTTAGCAACATATCTAATTGTTCAGAATGAATATTATCAGGAGAGGTTTATGAGATTAAAGTTGTTTATTATAAGAAATAAATCATAATACTGCATCTGATAAATCACAAATCATTAATAGTGAATCTACATGGTACCGGAAACTGAGGGGGAAAAAGTTTAATTGTGATAAACGTAGTGACTTAGTATTTTTTGGATTTAGTTTTCAAAAATACGTAAGGATCAAAGTCTATCTGTTGATGACAAATTAAGTAGTATTTAGCTCAGTTTCCTAAAGAAAGATTTAAATCGAGAACTAATAATGATTTTTCCACCGAATACTGAAATTAAATGGTGATCAAGATGCTATGTTAAATGAAAAGTTTTTAGAGGCTGCGTAAAGTTGAGATTCTTCTACTGAAAGTAAATGAAAAAAAAAAAAATCATTAACGCCGGATTTCTTGCTGTGCCTGTAATGTTATTCTAACTATTTTTTAAATACATTTTTAATTTGTTTACAGCAGACTGAAAATATAAACATTCTTATTATTCATTTACTTGATTTATTAAATACAGTGTAGATGCTTTTTTTAAAAAATTCTGCAAAGAATATCGAGGAACATGCTACTAATTCTAAGTTATAATCAAAAAATGTTTTGCCTTCGTTTCTTTCCAAAAGTTTACAACCTTATGTGAGTAAATTAGGCTTTCATATACTCATATGTAATTGAAACGATAACCTCATCGTATTTCTATAAATAGTTCCTTGACAATAAAGAAGTTTATTTCTGAAATGAGATTTAATCAATATTATTCATTAAATATTTTTAAAATTTCTTTTTTGAAAGCAAATTTAAGATTGTGGTCGGTAATGTGCTAAAATACATAATAAATACGCATTTTTTAAATATAAAAAAAATGCTTTAAAGATCGTAGTTACCGAGTGTCGGATGTGAGAGGAAAGACAAGACAGCCGACCCCATGTCCGGACACCCCGGCTGAAGATGGCCTCCGTTTGGGAAGAAATCAAAATGCGCTATGCTGTTTACCAAGCCAAAACCTGAGCATAAAAAAGATAGACAATCAAAAATATTCAAATCATGGGCATATCTAAGCAGTTACATTTTTCTTAGCTCTATATTTTTCGAAAGTGCCTTAATCATGCTAAATTTCTGATTCCCAGGCGTTGCTCCGATTGACATTCACAATTCTTACATTGAAAAGTTCAATATAAATTCTGTGATCGTACTTAAATCTATTGATAAAAATGTGATCTATTAATAAAATACAGTCATTAAAAAAATCGATAGCATAATACTGTTTTACCTCATATTTTATTGATCTTATAATTTTATGTTCTGGATTTTCGCAAAAGTTATGCTGCGATTTTTGAACTTTCGTGTAACACTGATATTAAAAATGCCTATAGCATTTCCTCATTCATATTAAAGAGAAAAAAAAAGAAATATTTATATCGAATTGTTTATGTGATTATTATTTAAAGTTTAACTAAATGACTTCTTTTTAAAAGTTTTTCAAATTCTAATCAGTATATTTTGAAGAAATGATTAATTATTTTTGTATTTGCATTGAAGAATGAGTTTAAATCTAAAAAGTGTTGTTCTTTATAAAATTGCGTTTGTTAATGTAGCATATGAATTGTAATTTTTTTTTTGTTATTTTAGAGGAGGGAAAAAAAGAGACGCCAAAAGGCGAGTGAAAAAGAAGCGAAGTGAATTGTGTAACTTTTTATACCTTGGAATCGAGTTGGAGCTGCATTTGTGTGGATGGCATCAACAAAAAGAGCGTCACCCCTGTCTAGACGTACGATGGGTTCCACATTGGAGAAGTAAGGTCCGGCGGGGTCCATTGCTGAAATAACGATCAAATGATTTTCATTATATTTTTTGAATTATTTTTTGGTTACAAGCAAATTAAATGTCGTACAGTTGAATATAAAAATTATAAATATCTGTCAATATTTTAATATCGTTTATTTCTCATTCAGTTCAAATCTAAAACAAGCCCAAATTAAAACTAATTTGAAATTTTTAGATTAATAAAAAAATGCATTGCTGTTTCTTGACATAGGGTAATACTTTGTGAAACGAAAACATTTCTCTTCTAAGAATTATAATGAATAAATGAAAATAAAATGTTGAATTTTCACATTATCGAAAAAGCAGACAAAAAGTCGCAGATTCATCGACAGGCAGCATCGCAAGCGACATGCATGATGCTGAATTTTAATCAGAGGAAGAGGGTTGTTTGAGCCCTATGTCCAGATGTTATTAAACATTTCTTTACGCATTTTTTTTCTACTTGATTATATTATAGTATTAGAAAAAATGTAAAAATCTAAAACAGAAATCAGTTTATTTCTGAGATGTTTTTTCGTACAAAAAATATAAGAGCAGACAAAAGTTAAGGGGATATCTATGCGTGATGATTTAACTTCGTCGGCTATTACAAAGAAAAAAATTTATTTTCACAAATTTACACCCTGAACATTTCAATATCTTGAGATGACTACATTTTGACGATTATATTTCATTAAGGGGTGATACGCGAAGGATATGCACCACTCTGGAATTTATTGTTAAACGTAAACATCTTCTTTCATCTTTTCTCTTATCTATTTTGTCGAATGAAACCTATCCTAACGCATGCGCAAAGGCATAAAGGGTTTCGAAATCCGTTGACAAACTATAGGTCAAAACGAGTGACCCCATGCACTACTGAATATAACGCTGTCAGTAAAAAATAGGATACTTCTGAATTTTATGTCTTTGTCCGCACCTAATTCCTTGGCGTTGAAGTGGAAATTTAGAGAGTAAAGTGTTGCTTCGCTTCACTGCTCAAAATTATTATGAGATTCATGCACAAAGTTCTTATGTAAACTCAAAATGGGACTTTTAATTCGTTAACTAGGGCATCTTTTTCAATACCAATTTCATTATACTTTAGCCATCATAATAACTACTATTTAGGTCAAAAATTCATGTAATAAAATCACCTGATAGCATCTAAATACATTGAATGAAAAAATAAGAGCATAACTTTACAACAATGTAAATGACTCTGTATTAACTTGAGAACTGATATGCTACTGAATACGCGATATATAATGAGAATTGGTGAAGTTAGAGGGTTCATCCCAACTAAACAGGCAATTTTCGAATAGGAAAATAAAGTATAGCTAGGCTAGTCTTTAAAAGTAATCTGATAAAAATCACGAATAAAAAGAACATAATAATAATGCACCCTGTGGTTTCTACAACCATGTGTTTTGCTAATGAAGTGACATGGAGTACCTGTGATGCGTCCTAAGGACCTGAGCCGCTTTCCTGCGTACCCTGCAATGTGAGAGCCCAAGCTGTGACCGACGATGTGGACAGATTCTGGCGTGATTCCCGTTCTCTTCTGGAAGAGTCATGCATTTTACTAACAGTATCTTTTGGGGAAATCAAAGTGAGTGTTTCCAAGATTTATTTAGCCGGCATCAGCTTTCGTGACGTACATCAAATTCGAATTCATAGATTAAATTTGTGATAATTTTTCAACCAATAATAAAGAGTTGTAATGTTTTTTTTTTCATTTTTTGCTGTTGATTTCACGCGTGAAAATTATTTAGAAAGGAAGTATTGCACTCCTCCATATATTCGATTTCGGGATTTTAATCAATCTCCAAGTTTTACACTTTTCTGAGTGAGAAAACCACATTTTAAAATCTTGCTTGTCTGTCGATCTTTGAACCTGATAAACCAAGAAAGCGATGAACGGGATAAATATAATTATCATGTGGCATTTCTTTCAACCTTTTGTCAAAATTTTAAAGAGAATTCAAGTGCCTAATCAGATGCCTATGCAAACTTGATTGTTCAAAAATACAAATAGCAAAATGTTATAAAATTAAGCTCCAGATTTTCATAAAAACTATAGATCCAAATTTTTAATCAAATCCAACAAAGAACTGAAAATATATCGGTCTGTATATTTGTATGTACAGAAAACAATAATTCAAAAATACAATCTAAATAAATGAAAGTTGGCTTGTCATCTTATCGTCAATATTATATACCTACGTCAAGTGCCGAAACGATAGGTTAAAAGGAAGAAATTCAAATTCCGTAACTAGTTTTTACTGTGTCATGTATAGAAAAGTATCCATATTCTATACATGAAAAGTGAGGAAAAAATCTTCTGAATGGTTTTCAGTAAAATTAACGGAACTATTTTATAAAGAGAGTAAAAATGTCAATTTCAGTAGCATAATACGCATTGTAAAGCGTCTGTGACAATGACAATCAGATTTTCTTCTGAATTCAACCATAATATGGCATAAAATTTTTTCCAGCATGTCTATTTATACAAGTTAGAGTGTCTTTTCAATAAACTTAAAAAAACAAACATAGGAGAAATTTACTTTAAAAAAAAACTTTTTATATGCATCTTAGATTCTGTAATTCTTTCATTTAATCTGCATTTGTGTTTATCAAAAAACGTGAGAATGAACACGCCCATTATCATAAAGGTCTGCTTTGTCAAAGTAATTAAACAAACAAATTAAAATTAAAAAAAAAACCATAGAGATGTCTAAGAGAGTAGGTACTTTTTTTACCTGCAGTTCCTGAATAAAAACGGCTACTTCTGCTCCGACGACCCTTGTGTTGGCAACTGCTTGTTCGTACAGTGATCCGTCTCCACTCGACCAGTCTACGTAAAACACGTTGCAGGGTTCATAGAACAGCAAAGCATCTTTCAAGGGCTGCAAAAGTGAGGTTTTTTTAAACGTAATAACATCTTAGTGTGAGCACACTAACTATAAATTGTAACTTGTATGATTCAAAATTTTGTGAAGCGCTTTACAAGTAGATCGTTTTGCTTAGAGTAATTAAATCGAACGAGTAATTACTTCTTAAATTGTATTGTTTTTTAGGAAAGGAATATTCAAATTTTTGATTTAGTACGAATCAAAATTTTAATGTCCTTCCCCAATAAATTCTCTGACTACAGAAAAGTCACTATTATTCCAATTTAAAATAAATAAATAACTTTTCGGTAATATTAATCACATTTCCATATACTTTTTAAACCTTTTGATAAAATTTTTAAAATATTTCTAAGCGTGTGTGTGTGTGTGTGTGTGTGTGTGTGTGTGTGTGTGTGTGTGTGTGTGTGATAGGGATCTTTCAAACCTTTTCAATTCAAAACGGGAGTTGATACAGCCCGCGAGGTGATGCGTTCTTATAATAAAGTGACGGATTTATTGATACAAGTGAGCGGTGGAATAAAGAAATAAAAAAAAATCACTCAAAAAATAAAGCAGATTAGTCAAAAAGCCAACTTAAAAATTTTACATTTACCATAATAAAAACAAAGGAAAACACCTCTTGGTGTTATGTGTGAAATTGATGGAGATAATAGCGATTAAAATTATGAATCTCCCGTGACTTGATAAAAAGGCTTGCTCTAAAATTGAAGAATGTATTATTCAGTTTATTTCCTCCCTTCCGAGTTCATTTTTTAAGATTATTTTCATTTACATTTTTCGTTACTTCAGTTTCCTTTTAGTTTGAAAAAAAAATCGTATGATAATATGATGTGTTCTGTCACAATATAGTCAATTTATTATTATTATTATTATAAATATTAGGAACTATGTTTAGATATAGGCATTAAACACATTTTGTACCCAAAATATATGCAATATTACCACTGCTAATTCTGAGAATAAATTTTTAAAAATCAGCCCTAAAACATAGCAAGTTGCGATGATTCGGACAAAATGTATGAATCTCTTTTAATTTGTTTTAAAATTAAATAATAGGATAAATATTATTACTTCTATGATTAGACAGAAATATTCCAATTAATATCTTAATTGTGTTAAATATACGTACTAAATATTTACTCAAAACTTTATGTAAATTTTGTTGACAATAGAATGTAATATTTTTCATATTTAATGTGAGCTTTTCTTAAAACAACAGTTCATGAATCTATTGTGATCATTCTACTGAATAAAGTTACTATTGAATTAAGTAACCCTTGTGAACAAAGACTTAATGGTAAAATACTTATATAAATAAAAGTAAACGTTCATTTTGATTATTTGTATTAGTTAATACCAGTTATATATCATTAGGTTAAATTTTAGTGTTATTAGAAAGTATTATTTAAGCACGTCACTTAATAAATAAATAAAGTAAATAAATAGTAAGTTAATAAAGCAAACTGATGTAAAAATAAAAAAGTTTTATGATTTCCCATAAAATCAATTCCCAATCAATGTTAAGAGATAAAAAGAATCCCACTTCCTCTCATTTTATTCAAAATAAGAAAAATTAGGATTATTTTATCTGAAAATATTACATCACGATTAGAATATTTTTCAAAAACTTCTTTTTGTTAATATTTAGTAGATACTTTCTAATAAAAGGTACAGTATTTAAATGCTCAGTTGTATTATTTAGAATTATTAAAAAGAAAAACAGTCTGCAATAAAGTAAATTGGTAGAATACAAAGGATGCTGACCATCAGCAAGATGTCCTTTGATGCCTATTAAGACCAGAGAGATAGCTTTGTGGAATCAAAAGACTTTTAATTATAAAATTTAACTCTAAATGTATTAAATAGAGTTCTATTTATTTAAAAATTAGTTAAAAAACTTTTAAATAAATGAGGTCGTTTCTACTTTATGTAACTTGATGCATCGAGGTGGACAGTTTAATTTTAGAGTTCTCTGCGTATCTTGCATCAAAGGGGGAAAAATGGATTTTTTAAAAGTAAATTAGAAAAGTGCTCATTTTAAATAATATATAGTCATTATTCACTATTAACGCTATGACGATGATGTATACAATCGCATGCATACAATGCATTATTACAATCGCTCAAGAGATCACAACTATGATTTATTAACTTAAAATTAGCCATACACTGGATTGGCGAGAGTAAGCAGCCTTCTAAATATAATTTCCCCCCCATTTTTTATTAGTGGTGATGTTGACGCATACTTTTTGTACCGGAAAGAGGGGTGCAGTAGCTTCTGAGGGTATGGACCCCTGAGCACTCGAGGGCAGAAATCAGACTTCTAGCTCATATGAGGATGACACACACACACTTGCATGCACAGCCCCTTTTTACAGGGGGGCATATTCACAAATACACCTCACAAATAGAACTCAGAAGATCGACCATGCCCAGAACACGAGGAAAGCGCTCTACTTCTGTACCAAGACGCCGGAATTTTTTATAAGTGGTTTAGCAGATGCAAATGGCGGTACAGGTTTTTCTTTCTTTTTGCACCATATTTGACTGGAAAAGTCAGTGACATAAAAAGCCCTTAGATTTTAACTCAATGGTAGCTTCTAACACTAGGTGCATCCATGGATTCTATATCTCTCCCCCCTTGCCCTTCTCTCCCTAGGACAATGGCACTTGGAAATTACCCTCTCATTTACTGCCCATTTGAGTTTCACCACCTGTCCCATGCCTCCCCAAAGTCCTCATCCTCAGCTTACCATTTTCCAGTGAGGTGCCACTTTGCTCATGTAACCTGGCACTATGAATTTGGTGCTGATGTGAGGATTGAAGCCGCTGCGATCCAAGTAATCCAGGCTGTTGTCAAGGTTACTGAAGTTCATGGGGACCCTGGGGAAGTCGCGGGTGTAGAGGGCGAACCTAGTGTTGATGCTCTCTCTGTCGTCCGGCAGCAGACTTATCGGCCTCTCCAGAAAGTTGAAGAACGGCGCGGCAGCGCTGAAGCATCCCAGGCCGTCAATGCACTTCTCTCTGGTGAAGAAACTCTCAACTGAAAAACAAAAAAGCATTATGTATATTTAAAAAATTAAGTCGAATCCTATTTAGGTCAACAAAGAAAAAATTTATTTTATTTACTTTTTATTAGATAATTACAATTAATTTAAGTAATTTATCGAAAAATGATTGATTAAAATTGAATTGGCATTCTTCACCTTCACACGAAAAATACGGAAATCCTCGCATTTTACCGATCGAGCTACTGCCTGTTGATTTCCAATTTCATTAAAAGCGGCTGAAACTGTTTAAAGAATTAAAAATCAATTAAATTTATTGAATGAATGAATATTTGAAAAACCTTATTAACATCGAGTCTCATCCACAACGAGTTTGAACAGAAATGTATTTGAACTCGAGTGGATGAATAAAAAGTATTTTATGAACGATTGAAAATCTGAACTAGATATATATTGAGAGAGTGTGAACTAACAGTAGGAATTTTAAGAATAAATTTCCGTAATAAATTCTTCCCAACTTTGTTTAAATTTTAGAACTTTAATATTTATTTGATTGTCATATTGTTCTACCTTTGAAACACTTTTTAACACTGCAGTTTGTTTTCTCTGTGACAGCGGGTTTGTAAACAGAGAAGAATCACGATTTGACTTGCCTTCCAAATCATTTTGTCTACATCAACACTAACAACAGTAACTTGACGGGAAAAGCTAAAAGATTGCATTTTAACTTAAATAATAATTTATTATTATCATTTTTTTCTTGCTCACTTTAAAGTTTATCCGAACATTTACCAAATATTAGCATTATCGAATATTTGTTCAGTATATTAAATTTGCATACGCTTTAGTGCATTTAAGTAGATTTTTAAAGTCAAGTACAGTGAGAGGGTACAGACCTAATATTACTCTCCGGAGATTTCAATCGTTGTCGAAGTAATGACGACATTAGGGAATCTATCACTTACCTTCATTGCGACCCTCGGTTGTTTTAATAAATGACAGAAATGGATAAACGTAAAACGACGCGTTTTGATGGTATGCGAAAAAATAAAAGCTCGATAATATCCTGAGCATTAAGTTGATCTGACTTCCAGGGCAGACTTTTGAATCGAAAATATGCATGCTTGGAAAGTTGAATAAAAGAAACGTCGAAATTAGTTTGGATTAAATCTTAATTTAGAACATGCTTGATAAATAATTCTTGCTACAATAAAAATATATTGATAAGAAATGATCTATACAAACAGTGTGATAGACAAACACTGAAATGAAAAATAATAATTGACTGCAAAAATAAATTATTCCGGCTTTGAAGCAAGCATTTAAATTTACATTTGTTGCTATGAGAATTTTATTCAAATGTTGTCAAATATTTAGTATTGTTATGTAAATAATTTTCAAATTTGCAATAATAATAATTACTTTTCTGGGAAATATTTTAATTAAAAAAATTGTTTTTCAAAACACATTTTCATTAAAGTATTAAATTCAAAAAATTTTGTTTTTAGATATTTTTCGATCATCCATTTATAGTTTATAATTATAAATGTTATTTAAACTTCAAATAAACTTCTGTCGCAAATTCACTATCAGTTAGTACCATTCATCATCGAATCAATGGACGAACTATTCATTCAGTTCTGAAATACGAAAATAGTTCTTCATCGTCAGGAATTTGAAAACTCTAATATGCCTGGTGTGCGGGGAAACGATCACAAAAATTCCGTCTGAATAGCCGCGAATTAAGCAAAGAGACGAAAGCATTTCAGCAGTCGGGAATTTTGACCAAGCAAGTGAGTTACCATCTCTCTCTGCGATTTCCGACGTCACCGCCCCGAGCAGAACCGAGAGGGTGAAGAAACTCAAGAACCCTGGAATGACCCGCTCCATACTTCCGAATGCAATACCTTTCTGAGGTAAGAGGTCCGATTCGGCGGGACGAAAGTTTTTATAACATCCCTTTTAACCTTATCAATGAAGACGATAACTCTGTTTCAAGATACCTTGAAAGAGAGCTATCACGGACCCGCGGATGAGGCCTTGAAAGCTGAGTGAAAATAAACATGCGGGTGGATGAGCGGTGTCCACTATCTTCACAAAATCGTCTTGGCAGAGGCTTCCTTTCCAGTCTTTGTAAACACGAAGCAGACAGCTCGTATCAGTGGGTGTGAGAAGAGTTAATGCGGTGAAAGGAGCACCAACCAGATCGATTACAAACAACGATCTTAAATCACGTGTGGAGTAATGTGAAGATGTCAATCTTTGCTATCTAGCTCTCTAGGCAATGGGTGAAAACGTAAAATTAATTCTTTTTTATAGATTTTGCATCAGGCATTACATATAGAATTATTGCTACACCACTAATGATTAGCTTCACGCCTGTCATATATATTAAAGAATCCAATTAAAGATAGTTTCAGTATCAAATCTATATTATTCGCAATGAGTACATTTATTGTTAATGAGGATAAATGGTGACAAACTAATTTCATGGTGACAGTGAATGTCATTTTAGTTTCTCAAATTAAGGAGAAGAATTCTGCTTTCGTATGGCCCGAAAATATTTAATTTCTCTATTACAACTCCCATTTTAAGAACATATATTTTGTCTAACTTTAATTGAAAATCAGAAGAATTTTTCAAAAATTGGAAATAATTTGAAATTGCAGAATAGAAAGATTTACAATTACAACATCTATCTTTGCAAGGCATTCCAAAAGTGCTAATAGTAAATTTTTCTATGCACAAGAAATATTCTTTGCAGCTTGAAATCGTCAAAATTTCGTGCAAAATAGTGTTGCGGAAGAAGACAGACGCATTAGAAAAAAATTATGTGAAAAACCTTTTTCTCTTCAAACAACAGAACTAGTGGTGAAGGTTGACGAGCGTCGAAAAATAGTTTTCGAGAATAAGCGCTTCCAAATTAATTTCAATTTTGTTATTATCGAACTAAATTTTGCTACCACACTACTTCAATATTTAATTATAATTTGCACATTTGAAATGATTAGAATCATTAATGATTATAATAATTAAATATTTCTTCTGAATATAATAGAAAAAAAGTGATAAAGTAAATGTAATTACAAAAAAAGAATCCTTTTCCGAAGTAAAAAAATCCCTTTATCGCCATTTATTTTTTATTCCATTTTACTTATTGAGCAGGCTTGACACTTAATAATCTCTCACGCTTCGTTTTTTATCGGACAGGTGGTTATTTTCTTAAAACTTTGCTTTCCGCTAACCTTGAACAATAGTACCTTTCATATGTATATTGACCTACATAATTTTTTTAAATTTCTTTCTGATCTTACGCCTGTGCAGTAATTCGAATGAATATTGAAATGGCATTAGTGCTTCAAAAATAACTTTGTGCGAATTGTGATTAAATTTATTATGTGGATTTCCACCAAAAAAATATTTTTAGCCATCAATTCTTAAATATGAAGTTTTTAATACGCATGCTGAAATTAAGCTATTTCATCCTTTACAAAAGTGAAATTTATTATATGTATGTGCGTGTGTGTATGTGTGTAGTTGTGTGTGTGTGTGTGCTTGCTTGTGCATATTTATTTGATTGTGTCTATGTGTGCGCGTACGTACGTCTGTGTGTGTGTTGCATCCATTGAAAGATCTTTATCTTAAATGTCAAAGTCAAATTATTAAGTCAAGCTGTATAGTTATTATCACAATATTTTTGAGATGCTGCATAATTTAATATAGTATATTTTCAGTATCGTCATCGCGTATAGTATGTATATTTGGTCTTTTCCTTGTTTCTTTCTCAGACTTCTGGACTTAACCACGTAATAAATCTTTCAAAATTGCGTTTGAAACGTCTTTTAATAATAGGTAATGAACATCTAAGTTTCTTTTACCCATTCCGTACTGCACACGCTTTATTCTACACAATACAATGAATATCATTCTATTAACATTATTTTGAAATTATTTAGATAACAATAATTATCTCTTCTTGCTGTCATACTGCCAAAATATAAATTGAGATATTAACTATTTTGAATGGTAAATTAAAGAAAGGATAGATTTGATCTTTTTTTTTTTAAGACTATGTATAAATTTTCCTATTTTTATTTCCTGCAGTTGCAATAATAAATTTTAGGAAATTTTGAAATAAACAGCGAGAAGGTTCTTCCTTTATTTTTAAAAGAAGAAAATGTTAAATCCGCATGGAAAATTTAATTGATAGAAAACACAAATGTGGATGCTAATTTTACGAATACATGTTTTATAGAAGACTGACTTTTTCATTTTCTATTTGTGTAAAGTTGACAGTTTAATATGAAGTTATGTATAATTGAACTAAATATAAAATTTAAAAAAACTAACGTAGCATAAAAAGTGTAGTTAGGCTAAGGCAGGTTGGCAATGTAAATAGGAAAATCGAAGTGAAATAAATATTATCCTATCCATTTCACACCTCAACGAAGAACAAATTATTCTCTGTCAGATTTCGCCAACAATCATAGACAGATACATATTTTGCATTTTCATAAATTAAGAAATCTTAGATATTTTCAGATTTTTTTTGACCGAAAAACATATTTTTTAGAATTAAAATTTTCAGTCTCTTAGTGGCTTTACTTGTCTATGAATACACTAACTCATATAAATTTTAACTGGAAGGATTGAAATAGGTGTATGGAATCGCAATCAAATTAGTACATTTGTGGCAAATTTTTATATCCAACAGTTAAAAAAATTTTTGGTAGTTCTTTCTATCAGAGTACAGGTAAACACAATAAATACAAAATGAAAAAAAAAAGCTACATACGTCCGATTCAGTATAAAACTTTAGCATCTAGATCCGAGTAGTGATATCATTCTAATGAAATCCCCCCTCTCAAATGAAAACAAAAAAAAATTAAAGGAATTTGAAAACATCATAATTTTGAAATATGTGACTTTCAATTTAAAAAGGCCTTTTTTAAAAATTGAAAAAAAGTAAAAAACATAAAATATTTAAAGCAAGATTTTTTTACTCAAAAATATAAGATAAATAATAATAAAAGAAATAATGTTAAATAATCAAATAATAATGAAGGAAATAATGTTAAATAAAAGATGAAAATGAAATCTGCTATGCATATTTCAATGTATCATGCCAGAACATCATTTCTTGAACTGCAGAGCATCATGTGCTCGTGCAAGTTAAATTATATTTTTATTCATTTTAATCGTTTCATTGAATAATTCACTTTAGTATTGCAAACGATCCAAAAAACTTTGTATCGTACTTAATGTTTGAAAAAAATATCACGTTTCCTATTTATTTCCTTTCGTATAATCACGTGCTCAAAAATGATATTTTTCTAGGTTTTATTTGCTGTAGTCATTAACTTTTTTAAATCATTGCTTTTGTAAATGCAATGGCAACGCGTTATTAAAAGCTGATTTTTTGAGATGCTCGTGCAGATAATAAAATTTTTATTTTTCGCTTACGGATTTTTGTTGCCGCCACAAACATCATTCCCCAAAAAACATCATATCTTGACATGGTAATAAATAACTGTAACAAGACTCCTACACGTTTTAAAATTAATAAATATGTTTAATTTGAATTATTTTTTACGGTGACAAAAATGAAGCTAATGGAAACTTATCTGGAATGAAATATTCTTACTTAAAATGTCTACATGAGTTCAATCGTAATTTCTTCAGAGAGTCACTGATTTTTTTATTCTATTCAATAATATCGATAATTATTTCACTGTATGCCCAAATTTGTCTTTTTAAAAGAGGTTTCGACATTCTGAAAGCGAACGAGAAAAAATAACTCAAACAAATTTGAAGAGAAGGCGTCATAAATTAATGAAGCACTCTACAACTTAGAAGTTCATTATAAAATAAATTTCTATCAGTATTTAATCTGATAAATTTGTGAAAGTCACTGTAATTGTTGTCGTTAGTAAGTCAATAACTGTAATCGTTGAAAAGCAACATTTTTTTCGTTAAAAGACATCAATGAAATCTACAATGAGAAAACTATAAAAACATTTTTGAAAAGCTACACTGAGATGTAGAACAATAGTAAGCAATTGTCAAATTTTGGATATCTGTGAATGATTCATTATACTGATGGAGTTCACACACTCGAGAAAAAAATAAGTGTTTAATTGTATTAAAAGATAACCATAAGTTCTCCAATTGTTACATTTGTTTGCGCAACTGAAAGCTTTAGATTGATTTTGAATTGAATGAGTGCTTTAAACAATTATGCAAAGGAAACTCCAGGGCAAAAATCTTTATTAATAACGATTTATTATTTATCTCGAGTAATTTAAAAGAAGTATCGAAATATCTAAAGATTATTTCTAATTTTTCCTGTATGTTAATTGTATGCTGTTTTATAGTACTGTTTATTATGGTTTAAATATAATTATATGTGTTCGACAAAAAGCCTTAACAAAGAGATTTTTATGAATTAAAAAAAACATGTTTATTTTTGAATATTTCCACCTCTAATTCAAGTTGAATGTCAATAAATATGGATATAACAAGAAACTTATTTATTTAATAAGTGAAATTAATTGCAAAAACTGATAATTACTTCAAATAAAAAAATTATGCCCATTTTGGAAAATCTGATGTTGCTTCTAAAGTGAAATACTTACTTTAAGGAATCCATCATCATAAAATATTATAGAAAAGATTTTAGTTCACTCGTAATTTTACTCCAAGCGTTCACAGAAAGATAAAGGACTTATTACAACGCGTGTCTTAAATATTTAATTTTATACCTTTAATTCATCCGTTTGTTTTGCCTATTTAATCAAAATATAGACATAACCGAAATCTTTGTGAATAGCAATCTTTGATAAGGCCGACAAATATAGAAATAAAAAAATAGTTAGAATAGAAGAAATTTTTTTAAAAAAAATTCATTAAATCATTCGCATTGTGTTTGTTTTTAATTTTAAATAATAATACTATACTAATTGAAATTTCTGAGGAATAAAATGTTTCCATTTAATTTCTTTAAAAAAGTCGATCTAGCTGCTTCTGAGTGTCCTTGATGATGAAACTGCGTTGAATGCGTTTGCAGAATGGCGGAAGCAGATGGGGGAAAATATGTCAGTAATTTGTTGAATTTCTCAAATTAAAATTTCAAATATAAGATTTAATCTAAAACATATAATCAGTGCACCTTTTCATTTAATTCATAAGATTTTAAGGCAGAAATTTTGCTATTTTGAAGCATTTAAGAAAGAAAATATCTCTATTTCTCGATAATAAATAATGAATTTTAAAAAAAAGCTGCAAAGGAATCTTTTGGGATCTGGATCATTAACGTCAAAATAATGAATGATGTGGCTCTAAAATAATAAATTTTGTTTGCTAAGAAATTCTCTTTTATTACAATAGATGATTCTATTGCTTCTAAAATTTAGACAGTTAAAGTTTAAATTTAAGTAATGTACTATCATTTGTACATATTAGATTAAATTAACTGTTTTCGATAAATTCTTGCTCTGGACAAATACTAATCAATATCAATCGCATTTTTCTTGGTACAAACATATTACAGTGATAAATTTAATAGAATAATAAGGGAATATAAAGACAATATTATTCTTTCATAAACTGATTATTTTGAAATTTATATTTTCATTGTAATCATTCAATTCCTAACGAAAATTAAGAGAACACCTCTCTATTAATATTTATGCTCTTCAATGCCCAGATAACAATATTATCACCCAGTAATTGTTTTATAAACAGCGAAACCATGTTCCGATATATATGCCATGAACTGATATTTATGCCTTTTTATAAATGAAAGCAATGAAATCTGACTTCAATGAGAGATAATTTGTAACTATTTCAGGGATTGCTGACCTCACGAGACGTACAGGAGTTAAAAAAATCTCACTCGTATTTTTAGTTAATCTCTTTTGGAAAAGTTATGAGCTTTCCCAGTAACTTACTGGTATAACTACACTCGTTTCTCAGGGAGGTTGGCACGTAGAATGAGAGTTAACACTAAAGTTACCACGAGCGGGTCAAATGACCCGTTTCCAATGGCAATTCCAATGGATAGATGAATCGCTGGTAGGTTTAGTGTTAAGGAATGTTTAAGTAAATTCATTTTTTTTACTCGTATTTCGTTATAATTTAAGTTAATTTTAATTCATTTTTATATTCATGTACTCAGAAGGTTAAATAAATTTAATGATTTTGTTTTGGAACAGAACTGGAAAAGGTATGAATTCCTTTATACATTCATATTTCGGAAAAATTATTATTTGTCCTTACACATATTGTCAATTTTATTTCTTTTCCGAAAATGATACAGGATTTCTGCATCGATTATAGTGATTCACTGCTTTAATTGATCGATTAATGGATTGAATGAAATTTTTATTTAATGATACTGCTTTTTATTATTTGTCAGTTATTCTATGCTCTGAATTAGATAATCGTGATAAATTTGATTGAATTTAATATGTTTTAGGAATTATAAAGTGAATTCCATTTAAATAATTGTTACATGTAATTACTATTTTCTTCTCCTTTGAATAATTGAAAGTTATACTGGACACTTTTCTAACATTTTGGTGCTGATTCTTTATTAATAATAAATATGATCTTGAGTTCTGAAATATATGGTGTCTTTACATGTGTTTAAATTTCTTCTCTCTTGTTATGTGTCACTTTAGTGTTGTCATTTATTTCTGTTGTGCATTTTTTAAAGTTTCTATGCCCTATTTCGTTTAGTGAAATTAGTTTATTAAGTTATGAATTATGAAGTTAATATTTTTTTAACACTGAAAGTTCAATTTTTAAGGGTGCTTGTAACTTTATAGTTTGAGTTATTTAAAATCAAGTATTATTCGCTCTTGTATTAAAAATTAATATTGTAGTTTATTTTACAGACTTAATCATCTGGACCAGGATATAGCGAATTACAATGTCAAAGGAATTGGCAGCACTATATTTATTTTATTTCCTTTGTAAATATCATATAATTAAATATATATTTCGACAAATAAAAAAAGTGTCAGCACTTTCTCATTCATCCATTTGTAATTAAAAGTTACATGAAATGTAGGCCACTAGAAAGTGAATTCCTTTACATGTGATTTGACTATTATAACATCAAGTTTCAAACATTATCAAAGCGATGTATTCATGGAATTTTATAGTATTAAAAGTTTTAAGACTCATTTTATAAAATTGCTAGTTGTAGATCCTATCTAATGATGCTCGATTTTGAAACCTAGAGATCTAGAAGGATCTAGGATCTACGGGTATTCCCTTCTAGTTATCTCTAAACAAAGAATCTAGGATCTATCTCTTCTTTACTCATGACAAGTAATAAACAAAAAAATCAATTTATCTAAGGAAAAGAAAAGTGTAATGCAGAAAAATCAAAAACTGGAAGGTATAAAAAATATTGAAATATGGAGTCAATAAAAAGAAAAACGAGAATAAGTATCAAAGAGTCAAATCAAACAAGTCAAAGAATAAGTATCAAAATTCAAGAATTGAATCTAGATAAATGGTTTGGATTACAAGATGAAGGCAAAGCTTCTTGGGTGTTAATCAGATGCAACTCCCCCCCCCCTTCGCTCATTATCTGGTTCACCAGCATGATACCACGAGAGAGTTATCAGATCTTCCAAAAGGCTCATAGCCCTTATCACTTTTAGAAGACATTCCAGGAGCTCCAAGTCTACCCCAAGTTTTGTCAAGTTGCTGTTCAGCGAATGTCGCCCTTTCCACCATTGGGGAATCGAGATCTTCTAAGTGGTTTTATGTAATAGGAAATGGGCGGATTGTGGTGCCAAATATAGTTAAATTGTAATTAGGGGAGATGAAATATATACATATATTCCACATACATTTTCTTTCTCTATTGAAGAAAAGAGCTGTGTAATATCCACAGATTCTATGGTAGCAATTTTAATGTGAGTATAAAATCCTTTGACGTGTGACCTTGTGCCTTTTTTTATTAGATAAAAAAAAAGCGGTCGTAAAACCCTTATCACTAATATTGTCACATTGCACATTATTTTTGCTGTATTGCCTAGTATAATATTTGTCATTTTAAAATATACATTTTTTAAAATCAATTTTTCATGTTAAATGGTATTATGAAGTAAAATCACAAACGGAAAAAGTATATTTGAATCAAATTTGGTGGAAAAATAAATGAATGACATAAAATAAGAAAAAAGCAAATTGATTAAATTAAAAGAAGTAAAAAAAATAATTATGCATTAGAAAAATTTTCGCCCGACTTTTATTACAAATAAAACATGGCAAAATTATTGAGTGCCCTCGTGAGTTACCTGCAGGAATGCCAGAAGAAACAACGGCAGCTTCTGGTCCCAATCTTGTTGGTTTCGGTATACGAATAAACTCAATTCACATCCACGAAGTACTCCAGAGCGAGTGCTTATCGAACGTCGGCCATGTCAGAGAAGGCTATGAGGGGGAGCCGCTCGATCTCCGACATTAGCTCCTTCAGCGGCTGCCCTGATCTCTGTCTCCTGGACTTACTTCATCTCCTTCATGAAAGCGAAAAGCTGTTCGAACTTGTCATTTTCGGATTCACCCATCGCTTTTGCTTTCACCATTCAATCCCACTTCTGACGCCAGTTGCTACAAAAATTCTCACAAAATTCATTACGATTGCCTGTCATATTTTTCCATAGTAGAATCAATGTTTTGTTTCCATTATTGAGACATAGTATATGATGAAGACGTCATTTAACCTATGAAACAGCATTTACACTAAAATTTAATAGGCCGAAAGAAAAGTGCATGTTTTTTCACCTTTCTTAAGGAAATTTTTATGCCTTTTAATTAAAATATGTAAAGTACCTACTTTGAGTGAAAAATGAAATGTAATTCATAGAAAATGTATTGATTTTCATTATAGAAATATTGTTTTAAAGCTTTGTTGATTTATCTTTCTTGGTAAATATTTAATACAACATAATCTTTCTTAGCCAGCTTTATTTGTTTTAAAATTAAAACAATTAAATTAAACAGAAACTTTAAAATATTCCTGATTACTCTTTACTTTTGCGAAGAAAATGACATAGAGAAATGACAGCTAATAGGGGATTTTTAAATCCTTTGTAAATATAAAGTGATAATTGCTACAGTAAATGAATAAATTGTAAGTATTTAACTAGAAAAAGAGCGTTTCCTTTGAATATTTGCTGCTATTAAAAATACTCTTGTAGGCAAAACTTAAGCAACAATATAAATTTTAAGCAGATAGCCATGAAACTGCAGAAAAGGAGTTCTTGCGACCAGTACAATGAACACGTAATTCAGGAGAAAGGTCATGCGCATGCAAATATCAGGAACGGAACCTCACAGGTGGCGTGAGCGTGTGAAAAATGCGTGCGGTTGGCGAAAGAAGCTCAAGACTGCAATGAAAGGAAGAAAGGAGACGCGATTGATCACATTCGCTGCAAATGCTGGCGAGTTCTTTCTTGAAATATGCCTAAAAGATATCACTTGTATAATTTCACAAATGGAAGAATGATCGGAAAGTTGGAGGAGGAGCGTGTTGTGACTAGTGTGGCTGAAGAGTTCGGAATCAACAAAAGTGCCGTTTCGGGCGCTTGGAAAGCCTTCCAAACTACAAGTACAGCTGTTAAAAAGGTTGGTGGTGGCTGCCCCAGGAAAACAACTTCAGTGGATAACCTATATATCGTCCTACAGGTGAAAAGAGCTCGAAACCAATCAGCTAGCTCTATTGCTCAGCAACTGTGTACAGCAAAAGGGCGACAAGTGTTGCGGTTTACTGTGTCCAGACGCATTCACAAAGGGGGACTGTTTGCCCACCATCCTGAACTGTGTAGACCTTTGAAAGTTGGCCATCGGCGGCACCGCTGAGAGTGGTGCAAGGAGCACAAAAATTGAACATCTCATCAATGGAGTCGTATCCTCTTTACGCATGAGAGCCGTTTTAGTGCCACAAGCGATTCTCGATGCCAGTTGATTAGGAAAGAGGTCGGGACACGGTTTCATCCCAGTAACATCACGGAAAGAGATCGTTACGGTGGTAATGGAGTTGTCGTCTGGGGAGGCATTATGCTGAAAGGAAAACTGAGCTCCAAGTTTTCGACGGAGGTTCTATAACCGGAGATCGCTATGAACGAAATTTGCTCTAAAGTGCCATTGGAGCAAATTTCGTTTTGATGGATTATAATGCACTGCCACATCGGACTTCTGCTGTTCAGCAGCTACACGGAAAGTGAAGATATCACTCGAATGGATTGGTCAGCGGGCTCCCCTGATTTAAATCCTATAGAGCATGTATGGGACACTTTGGGAAGACGCCTTGAGCACGACCTTCGTAATACAAGGCCTCACAACTGCTTACCTTTCACCCCGTGACGTCACGAGTTTGGATGAACTTTCAAGAAGAATTCTGAAGGCAAGTAGTGTAAATGGGCGCGGATAATTGTTGTCGTTGTGAAGAGCGGCGATTGTGTTATTGGTTTTGCTCGAAAATTTTAGGATTTTTTTGCCATATTAATTTTAATTTATCGCAATAATGATGCCTAGTACTTGCTGCGTTTCCAATTGTGAAAGTAATTACACAAAAAGATAGCCCCAGTGTTTCTATATTTTCGTTTCCGAATGATGGTAACACTAAAAGAGCATGGATCTCTGCAACACAGCGGAATAATTTCGTTCCAGCTAAATATAGTAAGGTGAGTTTATTTTTTTGGTACAATTTTTAGTTAATTAATTGTTTTGAATAGCGAAACATTTAAAATTATTTTCTATTTCCATTTATCTTCTGTCATTTTTGTTTGCTCTACATTTAGTTGCTTATACTTCCAATTACGTTGATATTGTTTGTTGAGTTAAATAAAAATTTTCTTTGCTTTATTGCTACCTCTCGTAGTCTTCTTTCATTTTGTTATTAATATGTAAGATGTTTTGTTTTTGTGTCTTTTCTGCTATACATACATTTATAATATAGCATGATATAGGCCTAATTTTGTTGTTTTGTATTTGTAGGTTTGTGCTAAACATTTTCAGGGAAATCAGTTTTTGACTGTTAGAGAAGCATTTAATGAAAGTACAAGAGAACTTATTCAAGTACAACTGGAGTACAAAAGGTAAATTTATTAGAGATTTTTAATAATTATTACTGAAATCTTACGAAGTACTTAAGTAATTTAATGTTATTATTGCACTTATAAGTTTAAAATAATTTAATTAATAGTAAAACCATTTTTAATTATATATATATCTATATCATGACTATATACTGTAGAAGATTAAATTTATATTTTGTTCTATAATATTATGGAAGGTTAGAAATAGCTGTATGAACAATGTGAATTTTATATAGGCTTAAAAATGTAGTTTTTATTTGTTCTATAAGTCATCAGATTGTATATAAAACAGTTAATATATATTGTTATTTTTAAAATTCATTACTTATACATAATCTTCAATTATAAATGAATGCAACTTGCACAAAATATCTGAAGCTTTTAAGAGAATAATAAGTTACTGTTTTAAAATCCTTTTTTCACACCTTATAAAATCGAATGATTAATTCATGTGGAATATTGGATTACTTGAGAAATGATTGTTTTACATATTCCAACATAATGTTGAACTATTTGTCTTGGATGAATGAATGTTTTTTTATTTAGTTTTATTATAAAATACTCAATATGATTTTATTTATTATTGTCCAATATATGTTAACTTTCATTTTAAGTCTTAAAATCACAAACAGAATAGATGTTTT
Organism: Argiope argentata; assembly: GCA_026289955.1. NCBI lineage: Eukaryota > Metazoa > Arthropoda > Arachnida > Araneae > Araneidae > Argiope > Argiope argentata. The sequence continues at coordinate 1,603,484 of JAOUZG010038029.1, read as the reverse complement.
TTAATCTCAAGAATTTAATTTTTTTTCTAGGCTTGTACATGGTGCTGAGCCTACAATTTTCCCTGATATACCCACTTACTTTTCCTCTGAATCAAAAGCAAGAAGAGAAGTTCCAATGGATAAAGCAACACACAAAAATATGAAAAATTTAAAGGCGGCTTTAAATAATAAAAAGGATATAATAAAAAAAAGGATAAAAATTGAAAAATTTTCTGACTTAATTTTAAAATTTAAAGATTTTAAATTAAATACATGGACTGTAGTGTAAAAAGAAAAAAAATTATCTTTATTTATCTAGACACTTCTGAAGCTCCTAAGGTAAGCCATTCTTTGTTGATTTCTTCCAAATTAGAAGCTCAAACATATGTTGTACATCATATGGTTAGAAATCTAAGCAATTTTTCTTTTCCTCTTGTTGTAAGCAAATTGGGTACAATTATAGAAATTCTAGATCATTTAGAAAATTTTATGTATGATTTAAAAAGGAATGTTGAAGTAAAAGACCCAGTCCAGTTTATTTGTGACTTATTAAAGGCTCTCTGAAAATTCTGACGTTAACTCACAAGTAATTAATTTTCTGATGGAGCAAGTTTCTTTTCTAGGAAATAATAAATATGCATGCAGGTATTCATCTGACATTATATTTTCATCTTTACTTTATACTATAGCACCATGTGCATACAAATTCATTAGACAAAGTGGGTATTTGTTACTGCCTCATCCAAATACTATAAATCATCTGTGTTCAAAAATATAGTATAAGCCCACAATTGGAACAACTAGACTCAAATTTTTTGATGTACATAAAACAGAAAATTAAATATTTGCAGGAGAAAAACAAAATTGTGACTTTATTGTTAGATAAAGTGCACATAAAGGAATATTTTGAATATAAAGGCGGTTGTCATACGACTCTGAAACTTCTGATTCTAGTGCCCAAGTTTTAATGATGAAAAGTATTGCATCCCAGTATAAATATGTACATGTTCTGCCAGTGCATTCTATATCGGGGAAAATTTTGCATGAATTTATTTAAAAAATCCTTGTTAGATTGGATTTACCGTTATTGGTATTATTACAGACAATAATAGTTAATAGGAAAGCTGTTGGATTTTTTATTGATCCACCAGAATTATCTTATTGTTATCCTCACCCAGTTAATAAATTAAGACCTCTTCTTTGTTGCAGACCCTGTTCATTTGTTCAAGTGTATGAGAAACAACTGGTTAAAAAAAATGATGGCAAATGTTTCTTCTATCCTAATTTTGATTTAGTTCATGAAGTAAAAGATATAGCTAACTTTAAAACAGCTCGATTTTTAACTATAAGAGATTTACATAACTTAGAATCTGATAGCTTTGTTAAATATGGTTTTAAATTAAGTTTTAAAGCACTTGCTCCATCAAATATGGAAAGGCAAAATGTTAGTTGGTTTTAAGTATATTTAATGAACATGTTGCATATTAACTTTCAAGCATAACAAGTATTATCGGTTTAAATTGTTAATCGACTTTTATCATAATTTTTTTAATATTGTAATTAACTTTATTAGTAATTTTATGTTTTAATTTTATTTAATTACTTACATTTGTCTGTATGAAATTTATAATAAAGTTTTGAAAACAAATGTATTTAGTTATTGTCTTTCTGAAAATAAAATATTAAGATTCTAATAGTGTGTGATTTTTTTTTCCATTTGAATTTTATTTTACTTTTTTGGTAAATTCAGACATAATAAAGTCTGGTTTATTAAATTGTTATGAATTGCTAATATATAAAATGAAAGCAGTTTTTAATGTGAAAAAAACAAATCTGTTAAAGTAATTTATTTTTTGAATTATTTGGTGTAAAATTTAAATTTTATATTAAAATTAAATTTGGAATCATTTAAGTAATTTGAGAAGTGAACAATTATTTTACCTTATATGAAATGCATGTATTACCTACCATTAAACTAAAAAAAAA